>JAPEVW010000271.1:0-193000 GCA_027921565.1 Artemia sinica | reverse complement strand
ACTTCTGAAGACTCAGCTAGTCTTTCATTTGTGCATCTACTTTGGCAAACTATCTCGACATTCTATGCTGAAAAGTCTCCAACTGCTCAAAGGCTCGCGATGATTCTGCTAACATGTCATCATGGTCCTTATTTCGCCTTGCACTAGTCGACGTTGAAACAGGCTTCAGAAGGAAGACTCTGTCATTCACATCCATTTGATCCGAAGCCATTCTACAAGCTTTTCTGTACGCATTTTGAGAACTAAGGTATAAGTCATGGAACGAAGAAGCAATGATTTCTTCGTCTGGATATAAATCTTTGAATTCTGTAATAAGATCCTTTACATGCTTCAGCTTCCTTCTTGCATTTCTACAGTTACTAAAGTATTCATCTTGAGAACCCTCAGCACATCCAACACTCTGAATCGTAAACTGTAAGGATTTAATTTCACGTGTAATTTCATTTTCAGTGCACGGCATAATCCCTTTCTGTTGAAAGTCCGTTGGTGATTCAAAGCCATGATTGTAAATGCCACGCAACAGGTTTTTCCTCAAATTCATGTCCTCCCAACTATTTAAACATGAAACGTCATCAGAAACTATCTCGCTTGCCACTGACGGTATCTCACTATGACGGTTGTTATCTTTAACACTATAGTAACTATCACTCATCTTAAACATTTATGACCTTCAAATAGCACTCTTCAAGCTAATTAAGTTTTCCAGATACATTAGAATTACTTCACATAATTGGCTCTAATTTTTTGTACGGCTAGATTTTTGGCTTCAGACAAAATTTCTACTATTTAAAGAGAGAGTAAATAGTTTTGCACCTTTTAAATTGGTCTATTTGTTTGTTCTTACATTTGAGAGGAAATACTATCTGTAGAGCAAAAATTGTGTTTTAGCTACGTCATATTCATAACATTGAAAAAATTTGATTGAATCTACACAAGAAATTTTTAAAGAAAATTTCAAATGATATCACTGACATTCAACCTAATGTTTATTTGGTGAAGGTGGAATCTTTTGACATTTCCACAATTCTTATTTTCTTATCAAAATTACAACATAGAAAAAGAGTTGTCAAGAGTTGAATTTTGACAAACATACTGCTGCAAACCGGATAACTGCTCCACACACACCATAAATACCTTTCAGTAAGTATTATAGGTTAGAGTTCGTTCTTTATTCTAATTTTTAACCCCATTAATTTCCTTTAAAATGAGCCATTGAACAACTCTCTACAATGTTTAAGTGCCATGCTATCTGTTGAATTACTAACCTATACTATAATTAAGTGGTGTATAAAATTTAGTATAGGCAAAGAGGTCGTCCTTTATTATAAATTGGAGGTGATCGTCTCTTACTAGGTTGCTAGCTACCGCTGCAACCCGGAAAAAATTGTGTTTTAGCTACGTCATATTCATAACATTGAAAAAATTTGATTGAATCTACACAAGAAATTTTTAAAGAAAATTTTCAAATGATATCACTGACATTCAACCTAATGTTTATTTGGTGAAGGTGGAATCTTTTGACATTTCCACAATTCTTATTTTCTTATCAAAATTACAACATAGAAAAAGAGTTGTCAAGAGTTGAATTTTGACAAACATACTGCTGCAAACCGGATAACTGCTCCACACACCCATAAATACCTTTCAGTAAGTATTATAGGTTAGAGTTCGTTCTTTATTCTAATTTTTAACCCCATTAATTTCCTTTAAAATGAGCCATTGAACAACTCTCTACAATGTTTAAGTGCCATGCTATCTGTTGAATACTAACCTATACTATAATTAAGTGGTGTATAAAATTTAGTATAGGCAAGAGGTCGTCCTTTATTATAATCATAGTAATATCCAAAAGAAATGTTGCATGTTTAGTAAAAAGCTTCCAAGGTATGAACCGGCAACTGTGGAACAGTTTATAGATGTAATGGGAAATTTTATAGATCACTGTGAATATATGGAGGCATAATTGTTCTTTACTTAGTTTCAGCTTTAATTCGATGATCCAGACTTTATGTACTAACTACATCCAAAGACTATGACGTCATTGATTAATATTGTATATAAGAAATTAAGTTTTTCGTAAAAAAAATTAATTAAAAAAAAATTAAGTACAAATAGCGCTAGATCTAGAGATTTCCTTTAAAATGAGCCATTGAACAACTCTCTACGATGTTCCAGTGCCAAGCAATCTGTGGAAAAGAAAGAAAGAAAAAAATATCCCGTTTGTGGAGAATAACGTGGTTAAAGTCAATTTTCTTGATTATCAAGCCAATATATTTTCTATGTTATTCAAGACGCAGTGCGGTAAGTTTCCTTTATAGGGGTTTCGGACAAGGCGGTTCTAATGGTGTACTTTTTGTTTTGATCTGACTCTGTTTTTAGGAGTTAGGGGTTTTTATATTTCTTAACATTGGACGTGATCGTCTCTTACTAGGTTGCTAGCTACCGCTGCAACCCGGAAAAAAAAGAAAAAAATATCCCGTTTAGGCAGAATGTTGTAGTAGCTGCCACTTTTCTTGATTTTCAAGCCAATATATTTCCCTTGCTGTTCAAGCCAAGGGACAGAAAGTTTCCTATACAGGGGTTTCGGACAAGGCGGTTCTAATGGTGTACTTTTTGTTTTGATCTGACTCCTCTGTAAGGAACTATGGGTTTTTATATTTCTTAACATTGGACGTGATCGTCTTATACTAGGTTGCTAGCTACCGCTGCAACCCGGATCTCTACGATGTTCCAGTGCCATGCTATCTGTTGAATTATTAACCTATACTATAATTAAGTTGTGTATAAAATGTAGTATAGGCAAGAGGTCGTCCTTTATTATAGTTTTTATATTTCTTAACATTGGACGTGATCGTCTCTTACTAGGTTGCTAGCTACTGCTGCAACCCGGATAAAACGATCTGATAGACAAAACTGATGGTTAGAGTTTGGTCTTTAAGTTATCATATACTGTTAAAATTCTTTGTTGTATGAACGTTTCTTGGTGTAGTGGTTAGCACCTAAGACTTTGAATCCTGCGATCTGAGTTCAAATCCTGGTGGACGGTTGTTATTATATGTAGCTTACTTATACTACCATTTAGGTTTCTGCTGTAATTCTTTCTTTTCAAAATTAAATTAGTTACTATCGCCTAGAGTTAGTTCTTTACCACATAATAATAATTTGTTTTATAATAATAATTAATTTTGTTAATTACAAAAGGTTTCTATATACAGCAATTTCCTTTAAAATGAGCCATTACACAGCTCTTTACTATGACAACGAACCGTTTGATATAATACTTAAGTTACTATGGGTTAAACTTCGTTCCTTATTGTAATAAATTAAAAAACCACAGAAAATCAGGCAACTAAGCTATTCAATTACATGCTGTTGTTTGTTATTTACTAATTTTCAGATCGATCCTTTATGTATATACTACTTTTAATTAATATTTCAGTTACTATGAGCAAGTGTTCGTTCTTTATTATAACAGGAGACAAAAAGCAAAACTAATTTTAGAATTTTCATGTATTTTTGTTGTTTAAATTAAAAAATTACTATTACTGATTAGGCATCATAAATATTTTTGCAGTTTACATAATAATTTTAGCGATTAAGCCAAAAAAGAAAATTTTGGTTCCAGGAGTTTCGGTTACTTGATTGAGACAAGTAGCTATTATTACTATAGAGTTCATTACATGGACTGTTTTATTGCTTCAAAATTCAAATATCTTTGAAAAGACTGCAGTATGAAAATACATCAAAAATGCAATTTTTTTGACAAAATTGATTCTACTTTAAAAAGTATTTTATTTTTAAATACAAAAGTGACTAGATGTTGCAATTTCCTTTAAAATGAGCTATTATACAGCTCTCTATGATTTCCAGTGCCCAGCTAGCTGAGCAGAAAGAAAAAGCGGAAAGAAAAAAATATCCCGTTTGTGGAGAATAACGTGGTAAAAGTCAATTTCTTGATTTTCAAGCCAATATATTTTCTTTGTTATTCAAGCCAAAGGGAGGTAAGTTTCCTTTATAGAGGATTCGGACAAGGCGGTTCTAATGGTGTACTTTTTGTTTTGATCTGACTCTTTTTTTAGGAGTTGGGGGGTTTTATATTTCTTGACATTGGAGGTGATCGTCTCTTACTAGGTTGCTAGCTACCGCTGCAACCCGGATCACTTACTAGGTTGCTAGCTACTGCTGCAACCCGGATTTAAAATACAACCTTACCACGAACTGTTTGATTGCTTCAAAAATCAAATGTCTTTGAAAAGACAGCAGTATGGAAAGACATCAAAAATACAGTTTTTAGTGGAAAAATTTATCCTGTTTTAAAATAATTTGTTTTAGTTACAAAAGGTTTTTAACCCAATAAATTTCCTTTAAAATGAGCCATTGAACAACTTTCTACGATGTTCCAGTGCAAAGCTATCTCTGGATAACAAGAAAGAAAAAAATATCCCGTTTAGGCAGAATGTTGTAGTAGCTGCCACTTTTCTTGATTTTCAAGCCAATATATTTCCCTTGCTGTTCAAGCCAAATGACAGAAAGTTTCCTATACAGGGGTTTCGGACAAGGCGGTTCTAATGGCGTACTTTTTGTTTTGATCTGACTCCTTTTTTAGGAACTATGGGTTTTTACATTTCTTAACATTGGACGTGATGGGACGTGATTCTTAACATTGGACTATATAGTTTACTATACAGGGATTTCGAATAAGGCGGTTCTAATGGTGTACTTTTTGTTTTGATCTGACTCCTTTTTTAGGAGCTATGGGTTTTTTTATTTCTTAACATTGGACGTAATCGTCTCTTACTAGGTTACCATAGCTCCTAAAAAAGGAGTCAGATCAAAAACAAAAAGTACACCATTAGAACCTGCCTTATCCGAAACCCCTGTATAGTAAACTTTCTGTCCCTTGGCTGGAACAGCAAGGGAAATATATTGGCTTGAAAATCAAGAAAAGTGGCAGCTACTACAACATTCTGCCTAAACGGGATATTTTTTTCTTTTTTCTTTTGTATCCAGAGATAGCTTGGCACTTGAACATCGTAGAGAGTTGTTCAATAGCTCATTTTAAAGGAAATTAATTGGGTTAAAAATCATTAGTAACTAAAAATAAATTATTCCTAAAAGAGAATAAATTTTTCCACCAAAAACTGCATTTTTGATGTCTTTTCACACTGCAGTCTTTTCAAAGATATTGATTTGTGTTACATATTATAATAAAGAACGACCTCTTGCCTATACTAAATTTATACGCCGCTTAAATTATAGTATAGGTTAGTAATTCCACATATAGCTTGGCACTGGTACAGTAAAGAACGAACTTCCAGCCCATAGTAACTAAAATAAGATTATAATTTCAGGTTAAAGATTGATCAATGGTGTCATAATCGTAGGTTGTAGCCAGGTTGTCTAACAAAGGCAGCTAACAAAGTCCAATATATGCGATGGTATGTTCTTTGAATGATCGTACTTTTAATGTAATTTTAAAATAATTTATTTTATAATTAGAAAAGATGTTTAACCCCATTAATTTCCTTTAAAATGAGCCATTAAACAACTCTCTACGATGTTCCATTGCCAAGCTATCTGTGGAGTTACTAACCTATACTATAAAAAAAAGAAAAAAAAAATATCCCGTTTAGGGCAGAATGTTGTAGTAGCTGCCACTTTTCTCGATTTTCAAGCCAATATATTCCCTTGCTGTTCAAGCCAAGGGACAGAAAGTTTCCTATTCAGGGGTTTCGGACAAGGCGGTTCTAATGGTGTACTTTTTGTTTTGATCTGACTCCTTTGTTAGGAACTATGGGTTTTTATATTTCTTAACATTGGACGTGATCGTCTCTTACTAGGTTGCTAGCTACCGCTGCAACCCGGATTGCTAACTACCGCTGCAACCCTTATATATTTCTTAACATTGGACGTGATCGTCTCTTACTAGGTTGCTAGCTACCGCTGCAACCCGGAAAGGTGTTGGAATTATTTTTAAAACAAAATCAGGTGAAATTAATTAGCTAATTTGACAAGACCTAGGTAACTAAGGGCAAGAGTTCGTTCTTTATTATAATCATTAACTATAATTAAGTTGAGTATCTAATCTAGTATAGGCAAGAGTTCATCCTTTATTCTAAAAGTTTTTAGTTACTATGTGCCTTGGTTGTTCTTTACTAGGTTTTCAGCTATATCCGATGAAATTTATGCTATAAGATATCATAAAACAATTAATTAGCTTTATACACGTATCTCATATGGTCTAGTGGCTTAGGATAGTTGGCTTTCAACCAATTAGCTTGGGTTCGAATCCCGGTGTGGGAATTATTTTTAAAACAAAATATGGTGAAATTAATTAGCTAATTTGACAAGACATAGGTAACTAAGGGGAAGAGTTCGTTCTTTATTATAAACATCAAAAATGCAGCTTTTAGTGAAAAAATTTATTCTCTTTTAGAAATAATTTATTTTAGTTACAAAAGATTTTTAATCCAATTAATTTCCTTTAAAATGAGCCATTGAACAACTCTCAACGTTGTTCCAGTGCCAAGCTATTTGTTGAATTACTAACCTATACTATAATTAAGTGGCGTATAAAATTTGTTCCAGTGCCAAGCTATCTCTGGATACAAAAGAAAAAAAAAGAAAAAAATATCCCGTTTAGGCAGAATGTTGTAGTAGCTGCCACTTTTCTTGATTTTCAAGCCAATATATTTCCCTTGCTGTTCAAGCCAAGGGACAGAAAGTTTACTATACAAGGGTTTCGGACAAGGCGGTTCTAATGGTGTACTTTTGAATTTGATCTGACTCCTTTTTTAGGAACTATGGGTTTTTATATTTCTTAACATTGGACGTGATGGTCTCTTACTAGGTTGCTAGCTACCGCTGCAACCCGGATTCCCGGTGTGGGAAAATTTTTAACTCTATAATCTTCGAAAATTCGAACCTTTTCTAATTTATAATGATCTATAATATAAATACTGTAATCTTAACTATAGTGAAGTTGCCTATGCAAGTTAGTATAGGGAAGAGTTCGTTCTTTATTATAAAACGGTTCAATTGAAAATTGCCATTAGAATACGTTTATCAAAATCTATTTATTCGTATAATACAGAGTTTTGTGGAAAAATCAAATAAATGAATACCTTACTACAGCACAATGGATAAAACTGTGCCTCATGATAAGAGGTTTGCGGGTTCAAATCCGCCTGTAGTGAGGGATCAATATCGAATAAATAATGATTTCTTAAGCTTCAGTTGAGAAATTTGTCGCACTGAAAACAACATCGTTATGATTCTTAATCAAAATGACTGTTTTCCTACAGCCTGGGGATTTTGATATTTTCATCAAGAGGGTAAAATTACTATTGTGCGTTACCGTGCAGTGATTCGAACCTACACCTTTTATATTTGAAAGAAAGTCTCTGAGTCACCGTGCTGCCGGTGACCAAAAGGCACCAATGATTAACACCATTTATGATCGATCCTTATTTCCCACTATACAAGTTTGTATAGGCAATAGTTCGTTCTTTATTGTAATCTGAACTAAAAACGAAAATAAAATAAAAATGAATTTTTTTAATTTTTACGTCACGTCGCTCATTAAGTCATATATGGTTATTAGTACACAATAGGTTTTAGATATTATGTCATGTCATTTATTACGTCATATATGGTTATTAGTAGATAATCGGTAAAATATTGTTCTTTATTATAATAGAGTTCGTTCTTTATTATAAAATAAAAAATTAAGTTTTCCGTAAAAAATAATTAATTAAAAAAAAAAATTAAGTAGAAATGGCACTAGATCTAGAGATTTCCTTTAAAATGAGTCATTGAACCACTCTCTACAACGTCCCAGTGCCAAGCTATCTGTGGAAAAGAAGAAGAAGAAGAAGAAAGAAAAAAAAACCCGTTTGTGGGATATTTTTCATGGCCGAGTGGTCCAAGGTGCTGGTGTTAGTCACCAGTCTCTTCGGAGGTGTGGGTTCAAATCCTACCACTGGTATATGATTATGACGTCATTGATCAATCTTTAATATGAAATATGCAATTTTTCGTAAAAAACTGATTCTATTTTAAAAATACATTGTTTTAAGTACAAAAAAGTTTTTAACGCCATTAATTTCCTTTAAAATGAGCCATTGAACAACTCTATACGATATTCCAGTGCCAAGCTATCTGTGGAAAAGAAGAAGAAACAAAAAATATCCCCTTTGTGGAGAATAACGTGGTTAAAGTCAATTTTCTTGATTTTCAAGCCAATATATTTTCTTTGTTATTCAAGCCAAAGGGCGGTAAGTTTCCCTTATAGGAATTTCGGACAAGGCGATTCTAAAAGTGTACTTTTTGTTTTGATCTGACTCTTTTTTTAGGAGTTATGGGTTTTTATATTTCTTAACATTGGACGTGATCGTCTCTTACTAGGTTGCTAGCTACCGCGGCAACCCGGACTACATCCAACGACTATGACGTCATTGATCAATATTGTACATAAAAAATTTTTTTTTTGTAAAAAATGGATTTTATTTTTAAAAAAATTAAGTACAAATGGCACTACATCTAGAGATTTCCTTTAAAATGAGCCATTGAACAACTCTACGATGTTCCAGTGCCAAGCTGTCTGTGGAAAAGAAGAAAGAAAAACAGATGCCATTTGTGGAGAATAATGTGGTTAAATCCAATTTTCTTGATTTTCAAGCCAATATATTTCCTTTGTTATTCAAGCCAAAGGATGGTAAGTTTGCTATATAGAAGTTTTGACAAGGTGGTTTTAATAGTGTACTTCTTGTTTTGATCTGAATCTTTTTTCAGGAGCTGTGGGTTAATTTAGTTTTTACTATGGGGCGTGATCGTCTCTTACTAGGTTGCTAGCTACCAATGCAATCCGGAATAGAATATAATGAATTTAAATATAACTGTACATGCCTATACTGTAGTTAAGCATTATTTACAGGCTAGTATAGGCAAGAGTTTGTTCCTTATTATAAAAAGAGAAAAAAATATCCCGTTTGGGGAGAATAACGTGGTTAAAGTCAATTTTCTTGATTTTGAAGCCAATATATTTCCCTTGCTGTTCAAGCCAAGGGACAGAAAGTTTCCTATACAGGGGTTTCGGACAAGGCGGTTCTAATGGTGTACTTTTTGTTTTGATCTGACTCCCTTGTTAGGAACTATGGGTTTTTATATTTCTTAACATTGGACGTGATCGTCTCTTACTAGGTTGCTAGCTACCGCTGCAACCCGGATGATAATAAACTGATTACACACAAGAAAAGCCTACGGCTTTTTCTTCTTTGAAATAGTAAGAGACGAGTCTCAAGCAATCAAGTAGCTAGCTAATTCCAATGTATGCAATTGTTTGATATTCCAATGATCGTCTTTTATTGTAACTAGGTTTCAGCCATCTCTACAGCCATGATACTGATGGAAATTATATAATCCCTATTTATGTTTTAGTTAACATGGGCAAGGTGTCGTTCTTTATTGTAAAAAAATAAAACTAATTTTAACATTTTAAGGTATTTTTCCAGCTTGTATTGAAATATTCAAACTATTGCTCGGATACCATGGATATTTTTGCAGTTTACACAAGCTGCAAAGAACGCACAGGCTGATCTTTGTAAACTGAGAAAAATTTTACGAATGTTTTACCGGGATTACGAAAAATATTCAAAATTAAAGATTAAAATTATCTCTGAAAGAATAGATTTTGTTGAAAAGTCAGCTAGAGATGCTTTCGCAAAACTTCATAGTAATATCCAAAAGAAATGTTGCATGTTTAGTGAAAAGCTTCCAAGGTATGGACCGGCAACTTTGGAACAGTTTACAGATGTAATGGGAAATCTTATACATCACTGTGAATATATGGAGGCATAATTGTCCTTTACTTAGTTTCAGCTTAAATTCGATGATCGAGCCTTTATGTACTACATCCAACGACTATGACGTCATTGATTTATATTGTATATACAAAATTAAGTTTTTCGTGAAAAATAATTAATAAAAAAAATTAAGTGCAAAAGGCGCTAGATCTAGAGATTTCCTTTGAAATGAGCCATTGAACAACTCTCTACGATGTTCCAGTGCCAAGCTATCTCTGGAAACAAAAGAAAGAAAAAAATATCCCGTTTGTGCAGAATAACGTGGTTAAAGTCAATTTTCTTGATTTTCAAGCCAATATATTTTCTTTGTTATTCAAGCCAAGGGGTGGTAAGTTTCCTTTATAGGGGTTTCGGACAAGGCGGTTCTAATGGTATACTTTTTGTTTTGATCTGACTATTTTTCTAGGAGTTAGGGGTTTTTATATTTCTTAACACTGGACGTTATCGTCTCTTACTAGGTTGCTAGCTACCGCTGCAACCCGGATTCCCTTGCTGTTTCAAGCCAAGGGACAGAAAGTTTCCTATACAGGGGTTTCGGACAAGGCGGTTTTAATGGTGTACTTTTGAATTTGATCTGACTCCTTTATTAGGAACTATGGGTTTTTATATTTCTTAACATTGGACGTGATCGTCTCTTACTAGGTTGCTAGCTACCGCTGCAACCCTTGTTTTTTTTAGATTTTGATTACTATTGAGAGGAGTCACTCCTACTATACAGTTCGTTACCACGAACTGTTTGATAGTAACCCTGATTACAGACAGGAAAAATCCTACGGCTCTTTCTTATTTGGAATAGTACGAGACGAACCTCAAAGAATCAGGCAGCTAACTAAGTCGAATATATGCAATGGTTTGGTATTGTAATGATCGTCTTTTAATATAAATTCTTCGAATGGTCGTCTTATAATGTATATTCCTTATTATAAAAATTAACAAAAAATAAAACTAGTTTTAAAAATCTCAGGTATTTTTAGTATTGTTTAAAAAATTAAAATTATTGTTCAGAAACCATTAATATTTTTGTAGTTTACATAATAACTTTAGCCATCCTGAACTTAAAATTAAAATAAAATGAAATTATCTTGTCGAGAGATGAACGTGTATAAATATTGCATTCACTTATTACGTCATATATGGTTATAACCCCTATACGATTATAATGTCATTCTTCAAGCTTGTTCATGAAAATTAAGCGTTTTTTTCAAAATTTATTCTATTTTTAAAATTTTTTTTATCTTTAATTACAAAAGGCACTAGATGTACCAATTTCCTTTAAAATTAGCCATTATACAGCCCTCTATAATTTTCCTGTGCCCAGCTAGCTGAGGAGGAAAATCAAACGGAAAGAAAAAAGAAGCCGTAGGTGGACAATATCGTGGTTACAGCCAATTTTCTTGATTTTCAAGCCAATATATTTTCCTTCTTATTCAAGCCAAGGGACGGTAAGTTCGCTACACAGAGGTTTTGGACAAGGCAGTTCTAACAATGTACTTCTCGTTTTAATTTGAATCTTCTTTCAGGAGTTATGGGTTACTTTAGTTTTTACTATGGGGCTTGATCGTCTCTAATTAGGTTGCTAGCTACCGCTGCAACCCGAATCGCTGGCTACCGCTGCGACCCGGATGTTACTATGGGCTAAGGTTCGTTCTTTACTGTAAATGATAATAATTAGTTTTGTTAATTACAAAAGGTTTCTATATACAGCAATTTCCATTAAAATGAGCCATTAGACAGCTCTTTATTATGACCAAGACATGTTTGATTTAATAATTCAATTAATATGGGTTACACTTCATTCCTTATTGTAATTAACATTGGACGTGGACGTCTCTTACTAGGTTGCTAGCTACCGCTGCAACCCGGATTATGTAATACAATTTAAAAAAGTAACTCAGTTTCCCTACCTCTTAGCTAAATATAATAACTTTAATATAAATTAATAAAGGCAAGAGGTTGTTCTTTATTATAATTACTTTCCAGTTAACATTGGCTAGATGTCGTTCTTTATTATATTCAAGCCAATATGTTTCCCATTTTCATAAAAAAACTGATTCTATTTTAAAGATAATTCGATTTAATTACAAAAAATTTTCAACCTCATTAATTTCCTTTAAAATGAGCCATTGAACAACTCTCTACGATGTTCCAGTGCCAAGCTATGTGTGGAATTACTAACCTATACTATAATTAAGTGGCGTATAAAATTTAGTATAGGCAAGAGGTCGTTCTTTATTATAATATAATTTCAGCCATCTCGACAGCCTTGATACCAATTTAACGTACATAATTCCCATCTATCCGGGTTGCAGCGGTAGCTAGCAACCTAGTAAGTTATTGACTAGACCCATCCTTCATAGAAGTCTAATGGTGTGCTTTAGAGTTCAATTACTACAGGCTATAGTTTGTTTTTTTTAATATATATGGGCTACAGATCGTTCTTTAATAGTAAATTATTTACATCCTAGCTAAAATAATGAAGAAAAAAGACAAGTGATAAAAGTATCATATGTATCATATTGTTAATTTTACAACTTTGATTAATGACACCATAGTCCAAGTGATAAGCACTATCGGCCTTTAACCGAAAATTTGTTGGTTCAAAGTCACCCGGTATCATTTTATTTAATTTTTAATTCAGCTACCAATAAAACCATATCATTACTATATCTTTAAATAGTAGAGACTTATTTAGTATAGGCAAGACTTCGTTCTTTATTATAATTTAACCCCATTAATTTCCTTTAAAAGTGACGTATAAAATTTAGTATAGGCAAGAGGTCGTTCCTTATTATAAAAAAGTTCTAGTGCCCTTTTTAAGTAACCAAAAAAACGGAGGGCAACTAGGCCCCTTTCATATGCGGAAATTATTCCGCATATGAAAGGCGCTGTCCCCTCCTCAATGCCTCGCTCTTTACGCTAAAGTTTTTATAGTTATAATACAAACAGGAAAAAGCCTACGGCTTTTTCTTCTTTGAAATAGTAAGAGACGCACCTCAAACAATCAAGTAGCTAACTAAGTCCAAATTATGCAATAGTTTGTTATTCCAATGATCGTCTCTTAATGTAATCTTCTTTTAAAGAAGGAAAAGCCAATCGTTTAATATTGATCCCTTACTACAGGTGGATTTGAACCCGCAAACCTCGAATCATGAGGCACACTTTCATCCATTGTGCTGTAGTAAGGTATTCATTGATTTGATTTTTCCACAAATCTGTGTATATACGGATAAATAGATTTTGATAAACGTATTCTAACGGCTATACTAACTTGACTATGCCAGTTAGTATAGCCAAGAGTTATTTTATCATTATAACATTTGAACCTTTTATAATCTATAATGATGTATAATATAAATACTGTAATCTTAACTATAGTGAAGTTGCGTATGCAAGTTAGTATAGGGAAGAGTTCGATCTTTATTATAATATTTTAGTACTGATTTTTTAACTTGCGTGTAGCTTGCTTTGATCTAACCATTATGTATTCATGAATGAGACCATTTACAGTTTTGACGTTTCTTATATAGTAATTATGACGTCACTGCATCAAAAATACAGTTTTTATTGGAAAAATTTATTCTCTTTTAGAAATAATTTATTTTAGTTACAAAAGGTTTTTAACCCAATTAATTTCCTTTAAAATGAGCTATTGAACAACCCTCTACGATGTTCCAGTGCCAAGCTATCTCTGGAGACAAAGAAAAAAGAAAAAATATCCCGTTTGGGGAGAATAACGTGGTAAAAGTCTATTTTCTTGATTTTCAAGCCAATATATTTTCTTTGTTATTCAAGCCAAAGGGCGGTAAGTTTCCTTTATGGAGGATTTGGACAAGGCGGTTCTAATGGTGTACTTTTTGTTTTGATCTGACTCTTTTTTTAGGAGCTACGGGTTTTTATATTTCTTAACATTGGAGGTGATCGTCTCTTACTAGGTTGCTAGCTACCGCTGCAACCCGGATTCTTTTCTATTATAAATTTCTTTTTTATTATAAATTTCCTTTAAAATGAGCCATTGAACAACTCTCTACGATGTTCCAGTGCCAAGCTATCTGTTGAATTACTAACCTATACTATAATTAAGTGGCGTATAAAATTTTATATTGGCAAGAGGTCGTTCTTTATTATAAATTGCTAGCTACCGCTGCAACCCGGATTTGAGTTAGCATTGGCGAGAGTTCGTTCTTTATTATAAAATTTTTACTTATGATGATTTCTTAAGGAACATAATTAAAATTTCTTAATATAATAAAAATAATTTGTTTTAGTTACGAAAGGTTTTTAACCCCATTAATTTCCTTTAAAATGAGCCATTGAACAAACTCTCTACGATGTTCCAGTACCATGCTATCTGTTGAATTACTAACCTATACTAAAACTAAGTGGCGTATAAAATTTAGTATAGGCAAGAGGTCGTTCTTTATTATAACAACCCGGATATAAGTGAAAGTTCCTCTTTTCTATTATAATACGGTGCAACCCGGATCTTCAGTTACTACGGGCTACAGATCGGTCTTTACTGTAACTTTTTGTTTTGATCTGACTCTTTTTTTAGGAGCTACGGGTTTTTATATTTCTTAACATTGGAGGTGATCGTCTCTTACTAGGTTGCTAGCTACCGCTGCAACCCGGATACCGCTGCAACCCGGATATCATTAAAAACAGGAAAAAGCCTACGGCTTTTTCTTCTTTGAAATAGTAAGTGACGAAACTCAAGTAACTACCCCTGGAACCACCATGTATCAGTTACTATGGATGAGAGATCGTTCTTTACTGTATCACAAGACATCTTAGTAGCAATCCTTACGCGTGCTCGAGCTTTATTGCGTTTGGTGGCATTTTTATCTCTTTTAAATAAACTTTTCTTATATTTCAGGATGTTAGCTTTATTTTTTGTGTAGTAACGTTTCTATTAGTAGAAATTTGGATTGTTCTATTTTGATATTGTTTTTGGTTATTCTTTCTTTTTTTCCACTCGCGTGAGACCATATTTTTTCAAGATTTAAAATTATTAAGCACACAAAATCCCGTGTCGAGTATCTAAAACCTAGCATAAAACAAAACTAATTTTAAAATTTTCAGGTATTTATCTTGTTTGAATTACAAAATTAGTATTATTGGTTAGACACCATAAATATTTTTGCAGTTTAAATAATAAGTTTAGTGATTCTGGACTGAAAACTAAAATAATTGCAATTATGAGACAATAATATGGAGATATGTACTTTACGGGTTACAGGATACAATAATAAATTTGAACTGAGATGAAAAAAAAATTTCTTCCAGGAGACAAAAAGCAAAACTAATTTTAGAATTTTCATGTATTTTTGTTGTTTAAATTAAAAAATTACTATTACTGATTAGGCATCATAAATATTTTTGCAGTTTACATAATAATTTTAGCGATTAAGCCAAAAAAGAAAATTTTGGTTCCAGGAGTTTCGGTTACTATTGAGACAAGTAGCTATTATTACTATAGAGTTCATTACATGGACTGTTTTATTGCTTCAAAATTCAAATATCTTTGAAAAGACTGCAGTATGAAAATACATCAAAAATGCAATTTTTTTGACAAAATTGATTTTACTTTAAAAAGTATTTTATTTTTAAATACAAAAGTGACTAGATGTTGCAATTTCCTTTAAAATGAGCTATTATACAGCTCTCTATGATTTTCCAGTGCCCAGCTAGCTGAGCAGAAAGAAAAAGCCGAAAGAAAAAAATATCCCGTTTGTGGAGAATAACGTGGTAAAAGTCAATTTTCTTGATTTTCAAGCCAATATATTTTCTTTGTTATTCAAGCCAAAGGGAGGTAAGTTTCCTTTATAGAGGATTCGGACAAGGCGGTTCTAATGGTGTACTTTTTGTTTTGATCTGACTCTTTTTTTAGGAGTTGGGGGGTTTTTATATTTCTTGACATTGGAGGTGATCGTCTCTTACTAGGTTGCTAGCTACCGCTGCAACCCGGATTTCTATTCACGTCATAGCTCTAATATAAAACTATGACGACATTCATTATTTATCTAGTAGGGTTTCAGACAAGGTAGTTCTAATGATGTACTTTTGTTTTGATCTTACTCTATTTTTAGGAGTTTTGTTATATTTCTTAGCATGGGACTGATCGTCTCTTACTAGGTTGCTAGCTACTGCTGCAACCCAAATTCACATATATATTTATTTATGAGAGGCAGCCTGGCCGAGTGGTCCAAGACACTGGTGTTAGCCACCAGTCTCTTCGGAGGCGTGGGTTCAAATCTTACCGCTGGTATACGATTATGTTTGAAAGACTGCAGTGTGAAAAGACATCAAAAATGCAGTTTTTGGTGGAAAAATTTATTCTCTTTTAGAAATAATTTATTTTAGTTACTATAGATTTTTAACCCAATTAATTTCCTTTAAAATGAGCTATTGAACAACCCTCTACGATGTTCCAGCGCCAAGCTATCTGTGGAAAAGAAAAAAAAAGAAAAAAGAAAAAAATATCCCGTTTGGGGAGAATAACGTGGTTAAAGTCAATTTTCTTGATTTTCAAGCCAATATATTTCCCTTGCTGTTCAAGCCAAGGGACAGAAAGTTTCCTATACAGGGGTTTCGGACAAGGCGGTTCTAATGGTGTACTTTTTGTTTTGATCTGACTCCTTTGTTAGGAACTACGGATTTTTATATTTCTTAACATTGGACGTGATCTCTTACTAGGTTGCTAGCTACCGCTGCAACCCGGATTTAATTACAAGAAGTTTTTAACCCCATTAATTTTCTTTAAAATGAGTCATTGAACAACTCTCTACGATGTTCCGGTGCCAAGCTATCTGTTGAATTACTAACCTAAACTATAATTAAGTGGCGTATAAAATTTAGTATAGGCAAGAAGTCGTTCTTTATTATATGATAGTACAGTGATCACTATCGCTGTTTGTCATTCGGAAGACTTGGGTTCGATTCCCCGTCAGAAATTTTTTTTAATATATTTAATTTAAAGTAGTATCTCTTAAATTTACAATTTAAAAAAGAAACTCAGTTTCCCTACCTCTTAGCTAAATATAATAACTTTAATATAAATTAATAAAGGCAAGAGGTCGTTCTTTATTATAAAACTCTCTACGATGTTCCAGTGCCAAGCTATCTCTGGATACAAAAGAAAAGAGAAAAAAATATCCCGTTTAGGCAGAATGTTGTAGTAGCTGCCACTTTTCTTGATTTTCAAGCCAAAATATTTCCCTTGCTGTTCAAGCCAAGGGACTGAAAGTTTCCTATACAGAGGTTTCGGACAAGGCGGTTCTATTGGTGTACTTTTCGTTTTGATCTGATTCCTTTGTTAGGAACTATGGGTTTTTATATTTCTTAACATTGGACGTGATCGTCTCTTACTAGGTTGCTAGCTACCGTTGCAACCCGGATACTAAAAATAGTTCGTCCTTTAACGTAAACATACTATGGGCTAAAGTTCGTTCTTTATTATAATCTTCTTTGAAATAGTAAGAGACGAACCACAAGTAACTACCCCTGGAACCACCATATATCCGTTACTATGCATGAGTGATCGTTCTTTACTTTAAACTTTATTATAAAATTACAAAAGTGACTAGATGTTGCAATGTCCTTTAAAATGAGCTATTATACAGCTCTCTATGATTTTCCAGTGCCCAGCTAGTTGAGGAGGAAAATCAAGCGGAAAGAAAAAAATATCCCGTTTGTGGAGAATAACGTGGTTAAAGTCAATTTTCTTGATTTTCAAGCCAATATATTTTCTTTGTTATTCAAGCCAAAGAGTGATAAGTTTCCTTAATAGGGGTTTTGGACAAGGTGGTTCTAATGGTATAATGTTTGTTTTGACCTGACTCTTTTCTCAGGAGTTAGGGGTTTTTATATTTCTTAACATTGGACGTGATCGTCTCTTACTAGGTTGCTAGCTACCGCTGCAACCCGGACTATTGGAAATTACATAATCCCTATTTATGTTTCAGTTAACATGGGCAAGGTGTCGTTCTTTATTGTAACTAGCTACCGCTGCAACCCGGATATCATTACAAACAGGAAAAAGCCTACGGCTTTTTCTTCTTTGAAATAGTAAGTGACGAAACTCAAGTAACTACCCCTGGAACCACCATGTATCAGTTACTATGGATGAGAGATCGTTCTTTACTGTATCACAAGACATCTTAGTAGCAATCCTTACGCGTGCTCGAGCTTTATTGCGTTTGGTGGCATTTTTATCTCTTTTAAATAAACTTTTCTTATATTTCAGGATGTTAGCTTTATTTTTTGTGTAGTAAAGTTTTCTATTAGTAGAAATTTGGATTGTTCTATTTTGATATTGTTTTTGGTTATTCTTTCTTTTTTTCCACTCGCGTGAGACCATATTTTTTCAAGATTTAAAATTATTAAGCACACAAAATCCCGTGTCGAGTATCTAAAACCTAGCATAAACAAAACTAATTTTAAAATTTTCAGGTATTTATCTTGTTTGAATTACAAAATTAGTATTATTGGTTAGACACCATAAATATTTTTGCAGTTTAAATAATAAGTTTAGTGATTCTGGACTGAAAACTAAAATAATTGCAATTATGAGACAATAATATGGAGATATGTACTTTACGGGTTACAGGATACAATAATAAATTTGAACTGAGATGAAAAAAAATTTCTTCCAGGAGACAAAAAGCAAAACTAATTTTAGAATTTTCATGTATTTTTGTTGTTTAAATTAAAAAATTACTATTACTGATTAGGCATCATAAATATTTTTGCAGTTTACATAATAATTTTAGCGATTAAGCCAAAAAAGAAAATTTTGGTTCCAGGAGTTTCGGTTACTATTGAGACAAGTAGCTATTATTACTATAGAGTTCATTACATGGACTGTTTTATTGCTTCAAAATTCAAATATCTTTGAAAAGACTGCAGTATGAAAATACATCAAAAATGCAATTTTTTTGACAAAATTGATTCTACTTTAAAAAGTATTTTATTTTTAAATACAAAAGTGACTAGATGTTGCAATTTCCTTTAAAATGAGCTATTATACAGCTCTCTATGATTTTCCAGTGCCCAGCTAGCTGAGCAGAAAGAAAAAGCGGAAAGAAAAAAATATCCCGTTTGCGGAGAATAACGTGGTAAAAGTCAATTTTCTTGATTTTCAAGCCAATATATTTTCTTTGTTATTCAAGCCAAAGGGAGGTAAGTTTCCTTTATAGAGGATTCGGACAAGGCGGTTCTAATGGTGTACTTTTTGTTTTGATCTGACTCTTTTTTTAGGAGTTGGGGGGTTTTATATTTCTTGACATTGGAGGTGATCGTCTCTTACTAGGTTGCTAGCTACCGCTGCAACCCGGATATTTAATTACAAAACGTTTTTAACCCCATTAATTTCCTTTAAAATGAGCCATTGAACAACTCTCTACGATGTTCCAGTGCCAAGCTATCTGTGGAATTACTAACCTATACTATAATTAAGTGGCGTATAAAATTTAGTACAGACAAGAGGTCATTCTTTTTTTACGTGTCTTACTAGGTTGCTAGCTAGCGCTGCAACCTGGATTTAAAATGAGCCATTGAACAACACTCTACGATGTTCCAGTGCCAAGCTATCTGTGGAATTACTAACCTCTACTACAATTAAGTGGCGTATAATATTTATACAGGCAAGAGGTCGTTCTTTATTATAAATCCTATACAGGGGTTTCAGACAAGGCGGTTCTAATGGTGTACTTTTTGTTTTGATCTGACTCCTTTGTTAGGAACTATGGGTTTTTATATTTCTTAACATTGGACGTGATCGTCTCTTACTAGGTTGCTAGCTACCGCTGCAACCCAGAAAACTAGCAAAAAATTTTTTAAGCCTGATGAAGATTTAACTAATGTGACAAAAGTAAGGTTGCAAGTCGACGATTTTGTTTCGGCCTTATTATAATTGGTATGGTGAAATAATAATATGCATATTGCTCTTAAATCATACTTCTTTATGGTTCCATATGGTCTAGTGGATAGGATAGTTAACTTTCACTTAACAGGCTCGGGTTCGATACCCGGTGTGGGAAAATTTTTAACTCTATAATCTTCGAACATTTGAAGCTTTTATAATCTATAATGATGTATAATATAAATACTGTAATCTTAACTATAGTGAAGTTTCGTATGCAAGTTAGTATAGGGAAGAGTTTGATCTTTATTATACTTTGAAAAGACTGCAGTATGAAAATACATCAAAAATGCAATTTTTTTACAAAATTGATTCTACTTTAAAAACTATTTTATTTTTAATTAAAAGTATGATAAAAGTATCATGTGTATCATATTGTTAATTTTAAAACTTTAATTAATGACGTCATAGTACAAGTGGCAAGCACGATCGGCCTTTAACCAAACGGTTGGTGGTTCAAAGCCACCTGGGATCATTTTATTTAATTAGACAATTTAGGTATCAGTAAAATCATATCATTACTATATCATTAACTAGTATAGGCTTATTTAGTATAGGAAAATGTTCGTTCTTTATTATATTTGTTAGGAACTATGGGTTTTTATATCTCTTAACATTGGACGTGATCGTCTCTTACTAGGTTGCTAGCTACCGCTGCAACCCGGAAACACGAACTGATTGACAATACTAATGGTTAGAGTTCGGTCTTTAAGTTATCATATACTGTTAATATTCTTTCTTATATGAACGTTTGTTGGTGTAGTGGTTATCACTTAACGCTTTGAATCCTGCAATCCGATTTCAAATCCCGGTGGAGGGTTTTTATGAAATGTAGTATTATTAGGTTTCTGCCGTAATTCTTTCTTTTCAAAATTAAATTAGTTACTATCGCCTAGAGTTAGTTCTTTACCATATCGTAACAATATGTTTTATAATAATAATTAATTTTGTTAATTACAAAAGGTTTCTATATACAGCAGTTTCCTTTAAAATGAGCCATTACACAGCTCTTTATTATGACAACGAACTGTTTGATTTAATACTTAAGTTACTATGGGTTCAGTTCGTTCCTTATTGTAAATCAGCCATCTCTAAAGCCATGATACTGTTGGAAATTACATAATTTCCATCAGTCATCAGTGAAATTACATAATTTCCTTTCAAGGGGTTTCGGACAAGGCGGTTCTATTGGTGTACTTTTTGTTTTGATCTGACTCCTTTTTTAGGAACTATGGGTTTTTATATTTCTTAACATTGGACGTGATCGTCTCTTACTAGGTTGCTAGCTACCGCTGCGACCCAGATACGTAATCATATATATTATTATCGAACCTGATTACAAACAGGAATAAGCCTACGGCTTTTTCTTATAGTAAGAGACGAACCTCAAACAATCAAGTAGCTAATTAAGTCCAATGTATGTAATGGTTTGTTATTTCAATGATCGTTCTTTAATGTAACAGCAACCCGGATCAATTAACATGGGTTAAGGGTGGTTCTTTAATATAATTTCTCCGACACAAATCATCACTCGTGCCTCTGGATCGGTGCAGACTTGATAGTATTCAGGCGATAAGCCTCTTCTTTTCTGTATTGGATGTTTCTCCGGATTGATGCAGGCTTGATAGTATTTTGACAATACTCTTCATTATCTCTGTATTTGATGTTTCTCCGGATGGATCCAGACTAGACATTTGAAGTGATCGTCTCTTACTAGGTAATAAGAGACGCTATCGCTGCAACCCAGATTACTCTAATGATCGTCTTTTAATGAATCTTTATTATAATAATTCTTTACTATAACAACCAGGATGACGTCAGTTACAACCTGGGTTTCTTTTTATGCTATATCATTACAAACAGGAAAAAGCCTACGGCTTTTTCTTCTTTGAAATAGTAAGAGACGATCCTCAAGCAATCAAGTAGCTATCTAAGTCCAATGTATGCAGTGGTATGTTATTCCAATGATCGTATTTTAATGTAATTTGCTTGATTTTCAAGCCAATATATTTCCCTTGCTGTTCAAGCCAAGGAACTGAACTATACAGGGGTGAACTATACTTTCCTATGCAGGGGTTTCGGACAAGGCGGTTCTAATGGTGTATTTTTTGTTTTGATCTGACTCCGTTTTTGGGAACTATGAGTTTTTATATTTCGTAACATTGGACGTGATCGTCTCTTACTAGGTTGCTAGCTACCGCTGCAACCCAGACTATGTTGCTAGCTACCGCTGCAACCTGGATAATTGAAAAACACCATTTATGATCAGCTATATTCGTCCTTTATGTAACTACACCTGGAACCACCATATATCAGTTAGTATGGGAGAGAGGTCGTTCTTTACTGTAATCCAGTGCAAAGCTATCTCTGGAAAAGAAGAAAAAAAGAAAAAAATATCCCGTTTGTGGAGAATAACGTGGTTAAAGTCAATTTTCTTGATTTTCAAGCCAATATATTTCCCTTGCTGTTCAAGCCAAAGGGCGGTAAGTTTCTTTTCAAGGGGTTTCGGACAAGGCCGTTCTAATGGTGTACTTTTTGTTTCGATCTGACTCCTTTTTTTTAGGAACTATGGGTTTTTACATTTCTTAACATTTGACGTGATCGTCTCTTACTAGGTTGCTAGCTACCACTGCAACCCGGATCTTTTTTAGGAGTTATGGGTTTTTATATCTCTTAACATTGGACGTGATCGTCTCTTACTAGGTTGCTAGCTACTGCTTTAACACGGATTATTGTAATCGTCCTTTGATATAAAATATAGGCTAGAATTCGTTTTTGATTGTACCTTACTGTATTACAAACAGGAAAAAGCCTATGGCTTTTTCTTAATTGGAATAGTAAGAGACGACCTGGCTACAACCTACGCTTATGACATCATTGATCTATCTTTAGTATTAATTATAATCTTATTTTAGTTACTATGGGCTGGAGGTTCGTTCTTTACTATAACTTAACATTGGACGTGATCGTCTCTTACTAGGTTGCGAGGTTCGTTCTTTACTGTAAAAATACTGGAAACAAAGAAAAGAGAAAAAAATATCCCGTTAAGGCGGAATGTTGTAGTAGCTGCCACTTTTCTTGATTTTTTAGTACTGATTTTTTAACTTGCGTGTAGCTTGCTTTGATCTAACCATTATGTATTCATGAATGAGACCATTTACAGTTTTGACGTTTCTTATATAGTAATTATGACGTCACTGCATCAAAAATACAGTTTTTATTGGAAAAATTTATTCTCTTTTAGAAATAATTTATTTTAGTTACAAAAGGTTTTTAACCCAATTAATTTCCTTTAAAATGAGCTATTGAACAACCCTCTACGATGTTCCAGTGCCAAGCTATCTCTGGATACAAAAGAAAAAAGAAAAAAATATCCCGTTTGGGGAGAATAACGTGGTAAAAGTCTATTTTCTTGATTTTCAAGCCAATATATTTTCTTTGTTATTCAAGCCAAAGGGCGGTAAGTTTCCTTTATGGAGGATTTGGACAAGGCGGTTCTAATGGTGTACTTTTTGTTTTGATCTGACTCCTCTGTTAGGAACTACGGGTTTTTATATTTCTTAACATTGGACGTGATCGTCTCTTACTAGGTTGCTAGCTACCGCTGCAACCCGGATTAAGTGGCGTATAAAATTTAGTATAGGCAAAAGATCGTTCTTTATTATAATTCAAATCTTACCGCTGGTATACGATTATGTTTGAAAGACTGCAGTGTGAAAAGACATCAAAAATGCAGTTTTTGGTGGAAAAATTTATTCTCTTTTAGAAATAATTTATTTTAGTTACTATAGATTTTTAACCCAATTAATTTCCTTTAAAATGAGCTATTGAACAACCCTCTACGATGTTCCAGTGCCAAGCTATCTCTGGAAACAAAGAAAAGAGAAAAGAGAAAAAAATATCCCGTTTGGGGAGAATAACGTGGTTAAAGTCAATTTTCTTGATTTTCAAGCCAATATAATTCCCTTGCTGCTTAAGCCAAGGGACAGAAAGTTTCCTATACAGGGGTTTCAGACAAGGCGGTTCTAATGGTGTACTTTTTGTTTTGATCTGACTCCTTTGTTAGGAACTATGGGTTTTTATATTTCTTAACATTGGACGTGATCGTCTCTTACTAGGTTGCTAGCTACCGCATAAACCCGGATCTCACTTCTTTATGGTCCCATTTGGTATAGTGGCTAGGATAGTTAACTTTCACTTAACAGGCCAGGGTTTGATTCCCTGTGTGGGAAAACTTTTAACTCTATAATCTTCGAACATTTCAACCTTTTATAATTTATAATGATGTATAATATAAATACTGTAATCTTAACTATAGTGAAGTTGCGTATGCAAGTTAGTATAGGGAAGAGTTCGATCTTTATTATAAAATTCTAGGACCATATGGGTTTTCATATTTCTTAACATTGGACGTGATCGTCTCTTACTAGGTTGCTAGCTACCGCTGCAACCCGGATCTTACTGCCAGAATGAGAAATGGTGTCTTCTTTCCTCTCATTTGAAGCATCTTTTACTGGAATATTGTCGCCCCTTTACTGAAATCCTTACTGTATTACAAACAGGAAAAAGCCTATGGCTTTTTCTTAATTGGAATAGTAAGAGACGACCTGGCTAAAATCTACGATTATGACATCATTGATCAATCTTTAAAATGAAATTATAATCTTATTTTAGTTTCTATGGGTTGTAAGTTTGTTCTTTACTGTAATGGTTTGTTCTTTACTAGGTTTCAGCCATCTCTACAGCCATGACACTGATGGAAATAAAATAATCCCTATTTATGTTTCAGTTAACATGGGCTAGGTGTCGTTCTTTATTGTAAAACCCGGAAAACAGGAAAATATTACAAACAGGAAAAAGCCTACGACTTTTTCTTCTTTGAAATAGTAAGAGACGAACCTCAAACGATCAAGTAGCTAACTAAGTCCAATGCATGCAATAACTTTTTATTCTAATGATCATATTTTAATGTAACATATCAGTTATTATGGGAGAGAGATCGTCCTTTACTGTAAACTAATGGTGTACTTTTTGTTTTGATCTGACTTTTTTTTCAGGAATTTTGGGTTACTTTAGTATTTACTATGGGGCGTGATCGTCTCTTGCTAGGTTGCTAGCTACCGCTGCAACTCGGATAAAATTTTATAATAATTTTATATTCGTTCTTTATTCTAATCATATATAGTATCGATCCTAGAAGTATTACTATGGTATACAGTTCGTTCCTTAATGTAATCTCTTTTAGAAATAATTTATTTTAGTTACTATAGATTTTTAACCCAATTAATTTCCTTTAAAATGAGCTATTGAACAACCCTCTACGATGTTCCAGTGCCAAGCTATCTGTGGAAAAAAAAAAAAAGAGAAAAAAAGAAAAAAATATCCCGTTTAGGCAGAATAATGTAATAGCTGCCACTTTTCTTGATTTTCAAGCCAATATATTTCCCTTGCTGTTCAAGCCAAGGGACAGAAAGTTTCCTATACAGGGGTTTCGGTCAAGGCGGTTCTAATGGTGTACTTTTTGTTTTGATCTGACTCCTTTTTTAGGAACTATGGTTTTTTATATTTCTTAACATTGGACGTGATCGTCTCTTACTAGGTTGCTTGCTACCGCTGCAACCCGGACAAGCCAATATATTTCCCTTGCTGTTCAAGCCAAATGACAGAAAGTTTCCTATACAGGGGTTTCAGACATAACGGTTCTAATGCTGTACTTTTTGTCTTTATCTGACTTTCTTTTAGGAGCTATGGGTTTTTATATTTTTTAACATTGGACGTGATCGTCTCTTACTAGGTTGCTAGCTACCGGTGCAACCCGGATCTTTATTATATATCTTTTCAAAATTAAATTAGTTACTATGGCCTAGATTTCGTTCTTTACCATAATCAATTATATCATTCCTTTATGTAACTTTACTAACCTATACTATAGTTAAGTTACCTATAAAATTTAGTATAGGCAAGAGGTCGTTCTTTATTATACTCTCATCCAGTTGGCCCAAGTTTGATTCCCGATATGGGAAATATTTACCTATGATGAAATCTTTTGGAAAATCGTTAAAATTGATTTGTGTGACACTATCTTATCTAAAAATAAATATGTGTTATATCATCCTCTATATAATGATTTCTTTTAATACTCCAGTTAGTATAGGATAAAGTGCATTCTTTAATGTAAAATTTTTATTTCAATGATCGCCTTTTAATGTAACACATTTTTGTACATTTTTTTTATATTCAGTTTTGTTATATTCATTTTTATTCGTTATTATGAATCGAACAAACATTTCGGACGAGGGGGGTTCAAACCCATTAAAACGTCTGGATACGTCCTTGAATGTTATTAATTTTCTTTAAAATGAGCCATTGAACGATATTCCAGTGCCAAGCTATCTATGGAATATAAGTTCAAATACAACTTTACCCCAAACTGTTTGATAGCTTCAAAAATCAAATGTCTTTGAAAAGACAGCAGTATGAAAAGACATCAAAAATACAGTTTTTAATACAAAATTTACCCTATTTTAAAGACATTTTAGTTACAAAAAGGTTTGATCCAAAGTAAATTCCTTTAAAAACAGCCGGTGAACAACTCCCTACAATGTTCCAGCGCCAAGCTGTCAGTGAAAAGAAGGAAGAAAAAGATGCCGTTTGTGGAGAATAACATGGTTAAAGTCAATTTTCTTGATTTTCAAGCCAATATATTTTCTTTGTTATTCAAGCTAAAGGACGGTAAGTTTGCTATATAGAAGTTTTGGAAAAGTCGGTTCTAATAGTGTACTTCTTGTTTTGATCTGAATCTTTTTTTTTTAAGGAGTTTTGGGTGTTTTATATTTCTTAACATTGGACGTGATCATCTATTCCTAGGTTGCTAGCTACCACTGCAACCTGGATATGGGAAAGAGATCGTTCTTTACTGTAAACATTGGACGTGATCGTCTCTTACTAGGTTGCTAGCTACCGCTGCAACCCGGATTATATTTCTTAGCATTGGACTGATCATCTCTTACTAGGTTGCTAGCTACTGCTGCAACCCAAATTCACATATATATTTATTTATGAGAGGCAGCCTGGCCGAGTGGTCCAAGGCACTGGTGTTAGCCACCAGTCTCTTCGGAGGCGTGGGTTCTTACCGCTGGTATACGATTATGTTTGAAAGACTGGAGTGTGAAAAGACATCGAAAATGCAGTTTTTGGTGGAAAAATTTATTCTCTTTTAGAAATAATTTATTTTAGTTACTAAAGGTTTTTAACCCAATTAATTTACTTTAAAATGAGCTATTGAACAACCCTCTACGATGTTCCAGTGCCAAGCTATCTGTGGAAAAGAAAAAAAAAAAAAAGAAAAAAATATCCCGTTTGGGGAGAATAACGTGGTTAAAGTCAATTTTCTTGATTTTCAAGCCAATATATTTCCCTTGCTGTTCAAGCCAAGGGACAGAAAGTTTCCTATACAGGGTTTCGGACAAGGCGGTTCTAATGGTGTACTTTTGTTTTGATCTGACTCCTTTGCTACCGCTGCAACCCGGATTAATAACTACTACATGAGATCCCCTTGATTGACACATTTATGATGAACAATGTCGATCCTTTATGTAAAAAGAAAACTATATCCCGTTTGTGGAGAATAACGTGGTTAAAGTCAATTTTCTTGATTTTCAAGCCAATATATTTTCTTTGTTATTCAAGCCAAAGGGCGGTATGTTTTCTTTGTAGGAGTTTCGGACAAGGCGGTTCTAATGGTGTACTTTTTGTTCTGATCTGACTCTTTTTGTAGGATTTAGGGGTTTTTATATTTCTTAACATTGGACGTGATCGTCTCTTACTAGGTTGCTAGCTACCGCTGCAACCCGGAAAAACCAATACTATAGTTAAGTGGCCTGTAAAATTTAGTATAGGCAAAAAGTCGTTCTTTGTTATAACTTATCGATACGCCTGGTCGGTTGAATACCTTTGCTTTTTCTTTTCAAGATACTATCTCTGTTGTTTGTGTAGTACTGTTTTTTTAACTTGCGTGTAGCTTGCTTTGATCTAACCATTATCTAATTATGAATGAGAACATTTACAGTTTTGACGCTTCTTATATTGTAACGTATTGACAAGAAACCATTTATGATGAGCTATATCGGTCCTTTATGTAATACTATGGGCTGGAAGTTTGTTCTTTACTGTAATTTTTATTCCAATGATCGTCTTTTAATGTAATTTAGCTACCTCCTAGCTAAATATAATAATTCTAATAAAAATTAATATAGGCAAGATGTTGTTCTTTATTATAATTTTTTTTCTGGGTTTAATTAAAAAATGAAAATTTCTGATGAGACACCATAATTATTTTTGCATTTTGCAGTTAGATAAAATTATTTAGTTTAAATTTTTCAGGAATTAATCTAGTTTTATTTGACAAAAAAGATCTTTTACAAGGAATCAGGCAGCTAACAAAGTCCAACATATGCGATGGTAAGTTCTTTGAATGATCGTCTTTTCATGTAATTTTAAAAATAATTTATTTTATAATTACAAAAGGTGTTTAACCCCATTAATTTTCTTTAAAATGAGCCATTAAACAACTCTCTACGATGTTCCATTGCCAAGCTATCTGTGGAATTACTAACCTATACTATAATTAAGTGGCGTATAAAATTTAGTATAGGCAAAAGGTGGTTCTTTATTATAGATCCTTTATGTAAGTTTCTAGCTACCGCTGCAACCCGGATAATAAACTGATTACAAACATGAAAAAGCCTAAGGCTTTTTCTTCTTTGAAATAGTAAGAAACGAACCTCAAACAATCAAGTAGCTAACTAATTCCAATGTACGCAATTGTTTTTTATTCCAATGATCGTCTTTTAATGTAATTGGACGTGATCGTCTCTTACTAGGTTGCTAGCTACCGCTGCAACCCGGATTAGCCACCAGTCTCTTCGGAGGCGTGGGTTCAAATCTTACCGCTGGTATACGATTATGTTTGAAAGACTGCAGTGTGAAAAGACATCAAAAATGCAGTTTTTGGTGGAAAAATTTATTCTCTTTTAGAAATAATTTATTTTAGTTACTATAGATTTTTAACCCAATTAATTTCCTTTAAAATGAGCTATTGAACAACCCTCTACGATGTTCCAGTGCCAAGCTATCTGTGGAAAAGAAAAGAAAAAAGAAAAAAATATCCCGTTTGTGGAGAACAACGTGGTAAAAGTCTATTTTCTTGATTTTCAAGCCAATATATTTTCTTTGTTATTCAAGCCAAAGGGCGGTAAGTTTTCTTTATAGAGGATTCGGACAAGGTGGTTCTAATGGTGTACTTTTTGTTTTGATCTGACTCTTTTTTTAGGAGTTGGGGGGTTTTATATTTCTTAACATTGGAGGTGATCGTCTCTTACTAGGTTGCTAGCTACCGCTGCAACCCGGATAATATTCAAATGATCGTCCTTTAATGTAACTAGCTACCGCTGCAACCTAGATATTCTTATTTCTGCTACTATGGGCTAAGGTTCGTTCTTTCATGTAAAACTAGCAAAAAATTTTTTAAGCCTGATGAAGATTTAACTAATGTGTCAAAAGTAAGGTTGCAAGTCGACGATTTTGTTTTGGCCTTATTATAATTGGTATGGTGAAATAATAATATGCATATGGCTCTTAAATCATACTTCTTTATGGTTCCATATGGTCTAGTGGCTAGGATAGTTAACTTTCACTTAACAGGCTCGGGTTCGATTCCCGGTGTGGGAAAATTTTTGAGTCTATAATCTTCGAACATTTGAACCTTTTATAATCTGTAATGATGTATAATATAAATACTGTAATCTTAACTATAGTGAAGTTGCGTATGCAAGTTAGTATAGGGAAGAGTTCGATAATTATTATATCACAGAGTGAGTAAATTTTGTTCTTCAAGGAATAGAGGGATTTCACTAAATATAGGCACGTTCCTAGGGATTCAGTTTGGAGGAGGGGGGTACATATTTGTCATGGGAGGTGTTGCAAAGCCACTGTTATCTCTTCGGCCAGCTTCCTGTGTTTGTGCCTGAGTGAACACAATCTAAATTTTTAGATATTCTTTAGTCAGAAGGGAGTAGACTAATGAAAATGTGTACAACATCGAAAGACATTGAAGGCTTCCTGGAGATCAGGCGAATACTCTGTCTGAAATACAAAGTTGAGACAAACGAGATGAAAAATTAAATTATATTTGGAATGGTAGTTATTGTGTTTAGATTTTGTGCAACTTAGAAGCTCGAGTAAATTTGAAGTTTACAACATAATTCAGCTAGGATGCTAGGATGAAGCTAAATATGTCAGTGGGTGTCTTTTTTTTGTGTTATTCCATTATTCAATAATCACTTCTGAGGGAAATTACATTATGTGCCCTTAAAAGGGTAAAAGGGTTCAAATAAGCTCACAGTAGCAAAAGGTTTAAAGGCATGTTTCTTCAAAAAAAAACTTACTAGTGAGAAAAATTGCCTTTTTTAGCTTATTCCAGAATAGGTGACATTATTTTCTATAGTTTTAATAATACAATTTTAGGCTATGTTTAAAACAAATTTGCAGTATTTTTGAAAATAGCTAGAAACCTCTCAAAAACGACTTCAGTTTTGTTGTGACGTCATTTACGAGGGATTTCAGGTCCTTGTCCGCTATTTGAGTAGGTTTGCTTTTATTTTGTTTGTTTGTAGCCTGTAAGATACGTCATACACGCTAGTCATTGTGTATTTAAAGGGTAGTAATTTGAAAGATGAAATTTCAGCACTTCCGTATTAGCCCGTACACACTCGAGAAGTGAAGTTAGGTTAATCCTAATGAAATTTTTAAGCCTGATGAAGATTTAACTAATGTGTTAAAAGTAAGGTTGCAAGTCGACGATTTTGTTTTGGCCTTATTATAATTGGTATGGTGAAATAATAATATGCATATGGCTCTTAAATCATACTTCTCTATGGTTCCATATGGTCTAGTGGCTAGGATAGTTTACTTTCACTTAACAGGCTCGGGTTCGATTGCCGCTGTGGGAAAATTTTTTAAATCTATAATCTTCGAAAATTTGAACCTTTTATAATTTATAATGATGTATAATATAAATACTGTAATCTTAACTATAGTGAAGTTGCGTATGCAAGTTAGTATAGGGAAGAGTTCGATCTTTATTATAACCAAATGACAGAAAGTTTCCTATACAGGGGTTTCGGACAAGGCGGTTCTAATGGTGTACTTTTTGTTTTGATCTGACTCCTTTTTTAGGAACTATGGGTTTTTATATTTCTTAACATTGGACGTGATCGTCTCTTACTAGGTTGCTAGCTACCGCTGCAACCCGGATGTAAGTTTCCTACATAGGGTTTTCGGACAAAACATTATAATTATAATGGTCTACTTTGTGTTTCGATCTGACTCTATTTTTACGAATTATGGGCTATTTTATTTTTTGCCATTAAACGTGATCGATCCTTTATGTAATTCCGGTGTACAGTCTATATGAAGGTTATTTAATACTGATCGGACATTCTCCTGACTTTTCAACATTTTCCCAGCACAGTAATCACAGACAAAGAATGAATCTATGACATCCTCTTTCCAACCTGTACATTGAATTAGTTCTTCTCTGTCATCTTTGGGTATGTCCTGTTGTAGGTGTTCTAAAATCGTGGCCATCATTACATCAAAACCTTTCTTATTTGAAAGGGATCTTAGACTCTTCAATTGGTATTTTGTCTTTATCTGCTCACAACTGTCACAATGCATTGTGGGGTATACATCCCTAATGTTAGCTACCTTATCAAGGCTCTCACCAAATAATTTTATTATTGTATTTTCATCCACAGAAACTCTAATATTGCCGTCACCGTAAATGAAGTCTTGACTATTATTGCGACAGAGTCTACTTGACACTTCTTCTATGTGATGACTTAGTTCCTTGTACGAGCCCTCGACTTTTAGTAGATTAATATGTTGTATAATCTTACATTTTGATACTGCCTTATATACGCTATTAATGAAACAGTTCAAGACAGGAAAATGTGGAGCTAGTGCCCTTAGAGAACGCAAATAGCTCTGACATCCCTCATTTGGGCTACAGTATAACGAATGCCCATGCTTTCTTGTGTCCCTGTAATTGATTTCACAATAATCCAAGCCGCCAAGGTAGAAATTAACCACTTTGTCAGTTGAAAATTTTAATGCTATATTGTTTTCAAGGATATCAAAAAGAATTTGACATAATTCAATATCCGTCGGATAGAGCTTGCAGATATCAGGGTGACATTGCCAAGTAACCTGCTGCCCAATTTTTGGTTTTGAATTTTTACTCAGATTGTTATAGGTGACTTCAGCCATCATAATTTCCTTGTCAGATCTAGTTTTAGAGCATTTTTCAATAGTTGTCTCGTACTTTTCAGGACAGTGTGTTCTACTACAAAGAGAATTTTTTGCCAAATATTCAGTAGAACTAAACGAACTGTTTAAAACACAGTTAGAAATGCTTTTTTCTTGAGTCGGTGTTCCAGGAATTTGTTCTAAATCATTAGTCTTACAAACACATTTACTAATACCCTAACAGGCTCGTTTTCGCCATAATTGAAAAACATTGCTTTTCCTTCGCTGTTGATAGGTATGCTTGTATATATATTTTTATTGCTGCTACATAAACTGCAATTGCTCCTTCCAAAATTAATATACGAATTTTCTAAGAAGTACGCCTCCTCATATTCACTGTGTTGTCGAACATTTTCCATTGCATCTATAAACTGTTCCGCAGTTGCCAATCCATACCTTGGAAGCTTTTCGTTAAACTGACAACATTTCTTTTGGATATTGCCATGAAGCTTTGCCAAAGCATTTCTAGCCGACTTTTCAACAGCATCCGCTCTTTCAAAGAGAATTTTAATCTGTAATTTCGAATACTTTTCGTGATCCCGATAAAACATGCGTAAAATGTTTCTCAATTTACAAAGATCAGCCTGCATTTTTGCCATCTTCTTGTATTTCTGAATGTAATTTTTCCCTTTGTCCTTATGCGTTCTTCGGTACAACCTCGCAGAGAATTTAATTTTTTCATTATAGCTTTTGTCACCCCAGTATCTACCCATTATTCTGGTAGCAACTTTTTTCTTATGTTTGTTTCGGTAATCTATATCGTTATCATACCGTTCCTTGCTCTTTTGTTTCGCTGTCTCAATTTTCCCTTCTCGATACCCCTGATCCGTAAGATACCTCTGTTTTGCTCTGTCATATTTCATTTTCTTAAATCCTGGATCACAAGACATCTTAGTAGCAATCCTTACGCGTGCTCGAGCTTTATTGCGTTTGGTGGCATTTTTATCTCTTTTAAATAAACTTTTCTTATATTTCAGGATGTTAGCTTTATTTTTTGTGTAGTAAAGTTTTCTATTAGTAGAAATTTGGATTGTTCTATTTTGATATTGTTTTGGTTATTCTTTCTTTTTTTCCACTCGCGTGAGACCATATTTTTTCAAGATTTAAAATTATTAAGCACACAAAATCCCGTGTCGAGTATCTAAAACCTAGCATAAAACAAAACTAATTTTAAAATTTTCAGGTATTTATCTTGTTTGAATTACAAAATTAGTATTATTGGTTAGACACCATAAATATTTTTGCAGTTTAAATAATAAGTTTAGTGATTCTGGACTGAAAACTAAAATAATTGCAATTATGAGACAATGATATGGAGATATGTACTTTACGGGTTACAGGATACAATAATAAATTTGAACTGAGATGAAAAAAAAATTTCTTCCAGGAGACAAAAAGCAAAACTAATTTTAGAATTTTCATGTATTTTTGTTGTTTAAATTAAAAAATTACTATTACTGATTAGGCATCATAAATATTTTTGCAGTTTACATAATAATTTTAGCGATTAAGCCAAAAAAGAAAATTTTGGTTCCAGGAGTTTCGGTTACTATTGAGACAAGTAGCTATTATTACTATAGAGTTCATTACATGGACTGTTTTATTGCTTCAAAATTCAAATATCTTTGAAAAGACTGCAGTATGAAAATACATCAAAAATGCAATTTTTTTGACAAAATTGATTCTACTTTAAAAAGTATTTTATTTTTAAATACAAAAGTGACTAGATGTTGCAATTTCCTTTAAAATGAGCTATTATACAGCTCTCTATGATTTTCCAGTGCCCAGCTAGCTGAGCAGAAAGAAAAAGCGGAAAGAAAAAAATATCCCGTTTGTGGAGAATAACGTGGTAAAAGTCAATTTTCTTGATTTTCAAGCCAATATATTTTCTTTGTTATTCAAGCCAAAGGGCGGTAAGTTTCCTTTATAGGGGTTTCGGACAAGGCGGTTCTAATGGTGTACTTTTTGTTTTGATCTGACTCTTTTTTTAGGAGTTGGGGGGTTTTATATTTCTTGACATTGGAGGTGATCGTCTCTTACTAGGTTGCTAGCTACCGCTGCAACCCGGACCCGTTTGTGGAGAATAACGTGGTTAAAGTCAATTTTCTTGATTATCAAGCCAATATATTTTCTATGTTATTCAAGACGCAGTGCGGTAAGTTTCCTTTATAGGGGTTTCGGACAAGGCGGTTCTAATGGTGTACTTTTTGTTTTGATCTGACTCTGTTTTTAGGAGTTAGGGGTTTTTATATTTCTTAACATTGGACGTGATCGTCTCTTACTAGGTTGCTAGCTACCGCTGCAACCCGGAAAAAAAGAAAAAAATATCCCGTTTAGGCAGAATGTTGTAGTAGCTGCCACTTTTCTTGATTTTCAAGCCAATATATTTCCCTTGCTGTTCAAGCCAAGGGACAGAAAATTTCCTATACAGGGGTTTCGGACAAGGCGGTTCTAATGGTGTACTTTTTGTTTTGATCTGACTCCTCTGTAAGGAACTATGGGTTTTTATATTTCTTAACATTGGACGTGATCGTCTTATACTAGGTTGCTAGCTACCGCTGCAACCCGGATCTCTACGATGTTCCAGTGCCATGCTATCTGTTGAATTATTAACCTATACTATAATTAAGTTGTGTATAAAATGTAGTATAGGCAAGAGGTCGTCCTTTATTATAGTTTTTATATTTCTTAACATTGGACGTGATCGTCTCTTACTAGGTTGCTAGCTACTGCTGCAACCCGGATAAAACGATCTGATAGACAAAAACTGATGGTTAGAGTTTGGTCTTTAAGTTATCATATACTGTTAAAATTCTTTGTTGTATGAACGTTTCTTGGTGTAGTGGTTAGCACCTAAGACTTTGAATCCTGCGATCTGAGTTCAAATCCTGGTGGACGGTTGTTATTATATGTAGCTTACTTATACTACCATTTAGGTTTCTGCTGTAATTCTTTCTTTTCAAAATTAAATTAGTTACTATCGCCTAGAGTTAGTTCTTTACCACATAATAATAATTTGTTTTATAATAATAATTAATTTTGTTAATTACAAAAGGTTTCTATATACAGCAATTTCCTTTAAAATGAGCCATTACACAGCTCTTTACTATGACAACGAACCGTTTGATATAATACTTAAGTTACTATGGTTAAACTTCGTTCCTTATTGTAACTACCGCTGCAACCCGCTGCAACCCGTATTTCTATCTTAACTATAGTGAAAAGTTCGATCTTTATTATAATACAAACAGGAAAAAGCCTACGGCTTTTTCTTCTTTTAAATAGTAAGAGACGAAACTTAAACAATCAAGTAGCAAACTAAGTCTAAATTATGCAATAGTTTGTTATTCCAATGATCGTCTCTTAATGTAATCTTCTTTTAAAGAAGGAAAAGCCAATCGTTTAATATTGATCCCTTACTACAGGTGGATTTGAACCCGCAAACCTCGAATCATGAGGCACACTTTCATCCATTGTGCTGTAGTAAGGTATTCATTGATTTGATTTTTCCACAAATCTGTGTATATACGGATAAATAGATTTTGATAAACGTATTCTAACGGCTATACTAACTTGACTATGCCAGTTAGTATAGCCAAGAGTTATTTTATCATTATAACATTTGAACCTTTTATAATCTATAATGATGTATAATATAAATACTGTAATCTTAACTATAGTGAAGTTGCGTATGCAAGTTAGTATAGGGAAGAGTTCGATCTTTATTATAATATTTTAGTACTGATTTTTTAACTTGCGTGTAGCTTGCTTTGATCTAACCATTATGTATTCATGAATGAGACCATTTACAGTTTTGACGTTTCTTATATAGTAATTATGACGTCACTGCATCAAAAATACAGTTTTTATTGGAAAAAATTTATTCTCTTTTAGAAATAATTTATTTTAGTTACAAAAGGTTTTTTAACCCAATTAATTTCCTTTAAAATGAGCTATTGAACAACCCTCTACGATGTTCCAGTGCCAAGCTATCTCTGGAGACAAAGAAAAAAGAAAAAAATATCCCGTTTGGGGAGAATAACGTGGTAAAAGTCTATTTTCTTGATTTTCAAGCCAATATATTTTCTTTGTTATTCAAGCCAAAGGGCGGTAAGTTTCCTTTATGGAGGATTTGGACAAGGCGGTTCTAATGGTGTACTTTTGTTTGATCTGACTCTTTTTTTAGGAGCTACGGGTTTTTATATTTCTTAACATTGGAGGTGATCGTCTCTTACTAGGTTGCTAGCTACCGCTGCAACCCGGATACTGCTGCAACCCAAATTCACATATATATTTATTTATGAGAGGCAGCCTGGCCGAGTGGTCCAAGACACTGGTGTTAGCCACCAGTCTCTTCGGAGGCGTGGGTTCAAATCTTACCGCTGGTATACGATTATGTTTGAAAGACTGCAGTGTGAAAAGACATCAAAAATGCAGTTTTGGTGGAAAAATTTATTCTCTTTTAGAAATAATTTATTTTAGTTACTATAGATTTTTAACCCAATTAATTTCCTTTAAAATGAGCTATTGAACAACCCTCTACGATGTTCCAGTGCCAAGCTATCTGTGGAAAAGAAAAAAAAAAGAAAAGAGAAAAAAAATATCCCGTTTGGGGAGAATAACGTGGTTAAAGTCAATTTTCTTGATTTTCAAGCCAATATATTTCCCTTGCTGTTCAAGCCAAGGGACATAAAGTTTCCTATACAGGGGTTTCGGACAAGGCGGTTCTAATGGTGTACTTTTTGTTTTGATCTGACTCCTTTGTTAGGAACTATGGGTTTTTATATTTCTTAACATTGGACGTGATCGTCTCTTACTAGGTTGCTAGCTACCGCTGCAACCCGGAAAGAAAAAAAATATCCCTTTTAGGCAGAATGTTGTAGTAGCTGCCACTTTTCTTGATTTTCAAGCCAATATATTTCCCTTGCTGTTCAAGCCAAGGGACAGAAAGTTTACTATACAGGGGTTTCGGACAAGGCGGTTCTAATGGTGTACTTTTTGTTTTGATCTGACTCCTTTGTTAGGAACTATGGGTTTTATATTTCTTAACATTGGACTCTTACTAGGTTGCTAGCTACCGCTGCAACCCGGATACCACTGCAACCCGGAAAATTCCAGTTAACATTGGCTAGATGTCGTTCTTTACTACAATCCTTTTTTAGGAACTATGGGTTTTTATTTTTCTTAACATTGGACGTGATCGTCTCTTACTAGGTTGCTAGCTACCGCTGCAACCCGGATATCATTACAAACAGGAAAAAGCCTACGGCTTTTTCTTCTTTGAAATAGTAAGAGACGAACCTCAAGTAACTACCCCTGGAACCACCATTTATCAGTTACTATGGATGAGAGATCGTTCTTTACTGTATTTTATTTTTAATTACAAAAGTGACTAGATGTTGCAATTTCCTTTAAAATGAGCTATTATAGAGCTCTCTATGATTTTCCAGTGCCCAGCTAGTTGAGGAGGAAAATCAAGCGGAAAGAAAAAGATATCCCGTTTGTGGAGAATAACTTGGTTAAAGTCAATTTTCTTGATTTTCAAGCCAATATATTTTCTTTGTTATTCAAGCCAAAGAGTGATAAGTTTCCTTAATAGGGGTTTTGGACAAGGTGGTTCTAATGGTGTAATTTTTGTTTTGATCTGACTCTTTTCTCAGGAGTTAGGGGTTTTTATATTTCTTAACATTGGACGTGATCGTCTCTTACTAGGTTGCTAGCTACCGCTGCAACCCGGATTGCTAGCTACCGCTGCAACCCGAAAAATACGATGAAATAATAATATGCATATGGTTCTTAAATCATGCTGTTTTATAGTCCCATATGGTGTAGCGGATAGGATAGCTGGCTTTGATCTAGAAGGTCCGGGTTCGATTCCCGGTATTGGAAAATTTTTAACTCTATAATCTTCGAACATTAGAAGCTCTAAACCTTTTATAATTTATAATGAACCACATCGATCCTTTATGTAATGTAACTACACCTGGAACCACCATATATCAGTTAGTATGGGAGAGAGATCGTTCTTTATTACTGTAAATGCCCAGCTAGCTGAGGAGAAAGAAAAAGCTTTCAGTTAACATGGGCTAGGTGTCGTTCTTTATTGTAATTCGTTCAAGTTCAAGTTCTTTATTAATCAATAAAAAAATTTTTTGACAAAACTATCAAATTAATTACCCACAGTGAGAATAACTCGTGTGTGGGTTTATATACACTCAACAAAAAATAACTAATACTATCTCCAGATACCGTAATAAAAAAATTTCTCTTCAACTCTCCGTACGGTAACAACAAACAAAATCCGCAAAAAATCAAAGTAACCAAATAAATAAAATGAAATGAGGAGCATCCACCCCAAAAAATAAATCAAATTAATAATTACTAATTAAATGATTCATTAATCTAATTTTATTATTAACCAATGAATTATTCAAATCTATAAAACTATGAAATTTATTCCAATTATATATAATACTATGCCTTGGTGAAAAACGGGACCTTTCAGATTTTATTAAAGCCTGACGGACAACAGAACTGCCACGGGTCCAATATGTATGCAAAACCTGATTATCATCCTGAAAAAAATTATTATGCAAATAAAAATACTCAGGCAAAAGACCTTGAACGTGTTTAATCATATAAAGAACAGAATGGAAAGAAGAGAAAAGATCCAGTGGAAGGATATTTAAAATTTGATACATACTTTTTGTTGACGATTTACCAGGGTAAGAAAACGGGCTAGGCAGGAAATTTTTCAATAGACGCAGAGCTTTATTTTGTTGCCTCTGAAGAGGAAGAATATGAGTTTTAAAAGTATTCAAAAAAATAATGGGACAGTAATTTATATATGAATGCACTAGAGAATGATAAAGAGATTTCAGTGCAAAAAAACGGCAGAATAAATTTCAGATGATTCATCATACCAATATTTCTTGCCAGTTTCATTCGAAGATAAATTGCATGTCTTTTAAATGATAAACTTGAATCCAGTATTATCCCGAGATATTTAATATCATCAACTCTTTCAATTTCAATGGGTAGGCTTTGAATATTAATCATCATAATTTCCGGTGCTGTTTTCCCAGTACGAGAAAAGATGATGAATTTTGTCTTAGTACAATTAATAGTCAATTTATTTCTCGAAAACCATAAGATAAGCCTCGACAGTGCTGATTCCAACCTAAGTTTCAACGATCTAGAGTCGGGGCTGCTGACATTGCATGCCGTGTCATCGGCGAATAATATGTTAAGGCCAATATCATTGATGCTATTACTGATATCATTAACATAGATAAGAAATAGGAGTGGACCCAAAATAGAGCCTTGTGGGACTCCGACTGACTGAGATTGAGATACTGATGAGGAAGAAGTATCACCTCCGTCTACATACTGATTTCGGTTTTTTAGGTAAGACATTACTAAGTCATTAACTGGGCCTCTTATGCCACAGTTATCAAGTTTAGTATGCAATATTTTATGGGAAATCGTATCAAATGCCTTTTTAATGTCAATAAAAATTGTAGCAGGAATATCACCTTTGTCGAGGGCGTCATGAACAAACTGAGTCATTGCCATAATAGCATGCTCAGTAGAGTGAGACTTCCGGAACCCAAATTGCATCGGACTAAAAAATTCAGATCTCATTAGAAAGCTGACTATACGGTTATATAGGCACTTTTCAAGCAACTTCCCAAAAGTAGACAGGATCGAAATCGGCCGATAGTTTGTTGGGTTCTTCGGGTCTCCTCCTTTATACAAAGAGATAATTCTTGCAGACTTGAAACAAGAAGGAAATCTTCCGGTTTTAAAACAGAGGTTGAACACATGGGAAAGCGGGTTTACAATATTTGGTGCTATGCACTTAATCAGATTAGTCGATGACCCATCGGTCCCTTCCGAAGATCCATTCTTTAAAAGGTTTGTTGTAAGTAAAAGTTCATCTGGGGTTACAGGAGTAAGAAAAATGGAGCAATTGAGAGACGGGGGTAGATATGATTGAAAGTCCTCTCCAGTTTCATTATCCAGATGATGGGCCAGGTTGATCCCAGCAGTTGACGCGGTTTCCTCGCCAATTTTTGCAAAGTGTATATTTAATGCATTGATAACTTCCACTTTCCCTGTAGCCAGTTTAGTTCCATCTTCAGCTATTAATTCATCAGGAAGATCATGGGTCTTATGTTTTCCTAAGCACTTATTAATTATTTCCCATGTCTTCTTGGGGGACCCTTCTGCTTCAACAAATGCTTCGGCGAAGTAATGACGTTTTGCTGATCTTAAAATTTTTGTTAAATAATTTTTGTATCTGCGAAATTCAGCTAATTTAACTTCAGATGGATGCATTAAGTATGCCTTATATAACAGATTCTTATTTTTTATTGATACCAGCAATCCAGGAGATATCCAAGGCTTAATCGGCTTTATATTATTTCTTCTTGATATTTGACGGAGAGGGAAAGCATTATTGAAACAACGTTTAAACTGATTCACAAAACATTCAGCAGCAAAATCAGGGTCCGAAGATTCTAAACAAGAAGAAAAGTCACTTGAAGAAAGCAATACTTTAAGTTTACTTAAGGAGTTTCTATTAGTCATCCTCATTTTTTTTTTAGTAGGCCTATTAAACTCTGTAATTAAGTGAAAGTCGGTCACAAGCATCAAATGGTCTGAGAAATCTTCAATAACCACATCACTAGACTTAAGTTCCAGATTCGTAAACAAATTATCAATAAGGGAAGCAGAATCTTTCGTTATTCTTGTTGGGACTCCATAAGCTGGTAAGAGACCACCGGATAAGCAAACTGATAACAAGTCAGCCCCGTCAGAAGATATTCCGTGGAAATTACCACTTGAATTATTAGAATTATATAAATCAATATTAAAGTCACCCATAAAAACTATTTTTGGATACTTTTTCGAGGCAATAAGCACAAAATCATCAAGAAGTTCCATGAATTTTGAAGCAGGAGAACTTGGAGGCCGGTAAAAAACACAACACAAAATTTTCATACCATTTACATCTATTTTAACTGCCAAAAATTCAAACGCCATTTCAAGATATAGGTGATCAAATTCACTCACCAGATCTGACTGAATTGTTGATTTAATGAAAAAACCTACCCCTCCCTGTTTTTTATTAATCCGATTCTTATGAAAAAAAGTATAATCCTGTTTATTAATAAATGTCTTTGTCGAATCATTTAAAAATGTTTCACAAGAGGCGAACACATCTATATTATGATGAGAAATAAACAGGGATATTTGATCAAAAATATTTAGTAACCCGCGACAGTTCAAAAATGCCATTCTAAAATTAGAGCCTTTATTTAAAACATGGGTGGGGAGTAGATATTTATTTTTTGGGATAGAATGAACCATCACATCAAAAACATCGTCATCATTGCATAAATTCTCAAATATTTTACCTAAATCAAGGGGGTGCTCCTCAAAATTACGAATTCTATTATCCATTATCACGATGCTGTGTATACTTATTGACAAAAAGTGACTTACCAACCATACGGAGAGTTAAAGGAGATACAATTGTAACCAGAACTTCATCTGAAAGAGACAAACATAAACAAAAAACTAGAACTTTATAACATGAAAACCTTATATAAGAAAAATCAGGAATAGTGTGGCACAAAGTAAGGAAATTAAATATAACAGTTTTGATAACAAAAAAAAAAAAAAACAAAGTAAGAAAAAACCAAATAATACTCATTATGATACTTTTGCGAACGGGCCTCCGAAAATAAGATAATCATGATCCTCAAACGATCATAAATTATCAAATAACTTTACAACCAGACCACTAAACACTAAATAACAAAATACTCCACAAAATCATATAAATCAACACTCAGATTACTACTATCCAATTCAGTTATTGATCAGCTCTCTCCCATATCACCGAACCATTTTTTTTTATCTCAAGCCATACGTGGGTTCCTTTATTTTTAACCCGAGAAGCAACAATCATTCCAGACTCCTTCATCTCATTTGCTTTAGTGAGGAATCCTGTGCGTAAAGTGTTAAGTGCTGGAGGAAGGTCCGTGCAAATTCTTATTCCAGAGCCCTTAAGCTTGGATACGTTTTGCATAACTAAATACGCTTCAGCTTCATTCTTGAGCCTAATTAGCACTGGATTAACTGCCGGTTTACGTGTCTGACTTTGATTACGGCGTCTATTCGTTATATTAACAGTTTTTCCACCTAAGCGGTAACATTTGTTAATTGACAAAGATGACTCAATTTTTAAGGTATTCTTAAGTAGATCTTTCACGTGAGCTTCAAGGGATTGATTCGGATTAATATCTGTAGGTAAGCCGTGTATGATCAAGTTCGAACTTCTTTCTTTTACTTCAATTAGTAGCATTTGACGCTCGAGCAACGAGTTCTTCTGCTTTTGCTCTTCCAGTGATCTTTCTAATTCGGCTATTTTTCTATCTCTTTCTAAAGCCTCATTCTTTAACTCCTGTATTTCAGAAGACAAATTGTTAACTGCAGTTATTAAATCACCCTGCTTACTAAGTAGTCGGTCTAATTTTTCGTTTTGGAGCTCATTAGCTTGGTCGAACTTGACTTGAGATACTGGAATATTCATTATATAATTTGGCGATATGCCCGAACACAATTTTTTTTTTTTTTTTAAAACATCATTAAACGAGACTTACTCGCAAGGGGGGTGATTGACTACCCCCCGAAAAATCCAAAGAACGTGTTGTTGAAATAAAAATTTCTGTTGAATCAACTACAGTTCAGGTATCCAGTAATTGCGCAATTTTAATCCTTTCATTCACTCAAATGTTTTTCAATTCGGATAGCTGTCTATTTCATATTTTGGTCTTCACAGTACGGGAGCTAGATTCATACTGAGCTAGATTTGCAATAGGATGTTAATAACATTAGCTACTACAGGTATATCTTATGATTCGATGAATCCGATGTTGTAATCATGCCAATATATTTCCCTTGCTGTTCAAGCCAAGGGACAGAAAGTTTCCTATACAGGGGTTTCGGACAAGGCGGTTCTAATGGGGTACTTTTTGTTTTGATCTGACTCCTTTTTTAGGAACTATGGGTTTTTATATTTCTTAACATTGGACGTGATCGTCTCTTACTAGGTTGCTAGCTACCGCTGCAACCCAGACTATATGGTCTAGAGGTTGGGATAGCTCTCACCCAGTTGGCTTGACTTCAAATTTTATATGGGAAATTTTAACTTATGATGATTTCTTAAGAAACATAATTAAAATTTCTCAAGGTACTAAAAACGATTTATTTTAATTAGAAGAAGTTTTAACCCCATGAATTTCCTTTAAAATGAGCCATTGAACAACCAACTAGAACCACCATATATCAGTTACTATGGGTGAAAGATCGTTCTTTACTGCAAAACTATGGAAAAGTTTACAGATGTAATGGGAAATCTTATACATCACTGTGAATATATTGAGGCATAATTGTCCTTCACTTAGTTTCAGCTTGAATTCGATGATCGAGCCTTTATGTAATACCGCTGCAACCCGGATATATCCAGGGATCGATCCTTTATTTAAATAAAGTATGGACTAAAGTTCGTTCTTTAATGTATTTAGTATAGTTATAATTGTTTGTTATTCCAATGATCGTCTTTTAATGTAACTATACTATAATTAAGTGGCGTATAAAATTTAGTATAGGCAAGAGGTCGTTCTTTATTGTAAAACTATGACGACATTCAATATTTATCTAGTAGGGTTTCAGACAAGGTAATTCTAATGATGTCTTTTGTTTTGATCTGACTCTATTTTTAGGAGTTTTGTTATATTTCTTAGCATTGGACTGATCGTCTCTTACTAGATTGCTAGCTACTGCTGCAACCCGGATTCACATATATATTATTTATGAGAGGCAACCTGGCCGAGTGGTCCAAGGCACTGGTGTTAGCCACCAGTCTCTTCGGAGGCGTGGGTTCAAATCTTACCGCTGGTATACGATTATGTTTGAAAGACTGCAGTGTGAAAAGACATCGAAAATGCAGTTTTTGGTGGAAAAATTTATTCTCTTATAGAAATAATTTGTTTTAGTTACAAAAGGTTTTTAACCCAATTAATTTCCTTTAAAATGAGCTATTGAACAACCCTCTACGATGTTCCAGTGCCAAGCTATCTCTGGAAACAAAGAAAAGAGAAAAAAGAAAAAAATATCCCGTTTAGGAAGAATGTTGTAGTAGCTGCCACTTTTCTTGATTTTCAAGCCAATATAATTCCCTTGCTGCTTAAGCCAAGGGACAGAAAGTTTCCTATACAGGGGTTTCAGACAAGGCGGTTCTAATGGTGTACTTTTTGTTTTGATCTGACTCCTTTGTTAGGAACTATGGGTTTTTATATTTCTTAACATTGGACGTGATCGTCTCTTACTAGGTTGCTAGCTACCGCTGCAACCCGGATATTAACTATAGTGAAGTTGCGTATGCAAGTTAGTATAGGGAAGAGTTCGATCTTTATTATAATTTTGATTTTCAAGCCAATATATTTTCTTTGTTATTCAAGCCAAAGGGCGGTAAGTTTCCTTTTTAGGGATTTCGGACAAGGCGGTTCTAATGGTGTACTTTTTGTTTTGATCTGACTCTTTTTTTAGGAGTTAGGGGTTTTTATATTTCTTAACATTGAACGTGATAGTCTCTTACTAGGTTGCTAGCTACCGCTGCAACCCGGATTACTATGGCCTAGAGTTAGTTTTTTACCATATCGTAACAATATATTTTATAATAATAATTATTTTTGTTAGTTACAAAAGGTTTCTATATACAGTAATTTCTTTTAAAATGAGCCATTAGACATCTCTTTATATGACCACGAGCTTTGTGATCTAGTGCTACAGTTACTATTGGTTACAGTTTGTTCCTTTTTGTAAAACAGGAAAAAGGAACTCTACGATGTTCCAGTGCCAAACTATCTGTGGAATAGAATAAGAAGAAGAAAGAAAAAAATACCCCGTTTGTGGAGAATAACGTGGTTAAAGTCAATTTTCTTGATTTTCAAGCCAATATATTTTCTTTGTTATTCAAGCCAAAGGGCGGTAAGTTTCCTTTTTAGGGGTTTCGGACAAGGCGGTTCTAATGGTGTACTTTTTGTTTTGATCTGACTCTTTTTTAGGAGTTAGGGGTTTTTATATTTCTTAACATTGGACGTGATAGTCTCTTACTAGGTTGCTAGCTACCGATGCAACCCGGATTACTATGGCCTAGAGTTAGTTTTTTACCATATCGTAACAATTTATTTTATATAATAATTATTTTTATTAGTTACAAAAGGTTTCTATATCCAGCAATTTCTTTTAAAATGAGCCATTAGACATCTCTTTATATGACCACGAACTTTTTGATCTAGTACTACAGTTACTATTGGTTACAGTTTGTTCCTTTTTGTAAAACAGGAAAAAGCCTACGGCTTTTTCTTCTTTGAAATAGTAAGAGACGAACCTCAGACAATCAAGTAGCTAACTATATCAAATGTACGTAATGGTTTTTTATTCCAATGATTTTCTTTTACTGGAAAATTTTAATATATTGACTTTAAATATAACTGTACTAGCCTATACTATAGTAAAGTGGCCTATAAAATTAAGTATAGGCAAAAGGTCGTTCTTTATAATAATTTCCTATACAGGGGTTTCGGACAAGGCGGTTCTAATGGTGTACTTTTTGTTTTGATCTGACTCCTTTGTTAGGAACTATGGGTTTTTATATTTCTTAACATTGGACGTGATCGTCTCTTACTAGGTTGCTAGCTACCGCTGCAACCCGGAAACAATCAAGTAGCTAACTAATTCCAATGTATGCAAATGTTTGTTATTTCAATGATCGTCTTTTAATGCAACTATACTATAATTAAGTGGCGTATAAAATTTAGTATAGGCAAGAGGTCGTTCTTTATTGTAAAAATTTCTTAATATAATAAAAATAATTCGTTTTAGTTACGAAAGGTTTTTAACCCCATTAATTTCCTTTAAAATGAGCCATTGAACAACTCTCTACGATGTTCCAGTACCAAGCTATCTGTTGAATTACTAACCTATACTACAATTAAGTGGCGTATAAAATTTAGTATAGGCAAGAGGTCGTTCTTTATTATAATTTGAAAGACTGCAGTGTGAAAAGACATCAAAAATGCAGTTTGTGGTGGAAAAATTTATTCTCTTTTAGAAATGATTTATTTTAGTTACTATAGATTTTTAACCCAATTAATTTCCTTTAAAATGAGCTATTGAACAACCCTCTACGATGTTCCAGTGCCAAGCTATCTGTGGAAAAGAAAAAAAAAAAGAAAAGAGAAAAAAATATCCCGTTTGGGGAGAATAACGTGGTTAAAGTCAATTTTCTTGATTTTCAAGCCAATATATTTCCCTTGCTGTTCAAGCCAAGGGACAGAAAGTTTCCTATACAGGGGTTTCGGACAAGGCGGTTCTAATGGTGTACTTTTTGTTTTGATCTGACTCCTTTGTTAGGAACTATGGGTTTTTATATTTCTTAACATTGGACGTGATCGTCTCTCACTAGGTTGCTAGCTACCGCTGCAACCCGGAAACACTTATTACGTCATATATGGTTATTAAATATTTAAAATCATCATGAAAATGTAAAAATTCTGTTTTTTAGAGGTTCGGTTACAATTGAGACGAGTCGTTCTTACTATACAGTTCTTTACCACGAACTGTTTGATAATATTCTTGATTACAAACAGGAAAAATCCTACGGCTTTTTTTTATTTAACTTAGTATCAGACAAACCTCAAAGCAATGGTTTGGTGTCCTAATGATCGTCTTTTAATATAATTTTATTTAAAATTTAAGGAATAATTCTAGTTTCAGTTTACCAATAAATTTTGTTAAAACCCCCCAAATATCACTACATTTTACATAATAAAGGATAATTATATAAAATGAAACCGTATTGACAAACACCATTTATGATGAACAATATCGGTCCTTATGTACACTTAACTAACCTACACTATAGTTAAGTGGCCTATAAAATTTAGTATAGGCAAGAGGTCGTTCTTTATTATAATGCTTTGATCTAACCATTATCTAATTATGAATGAGAACATTTACAGTTTTGACGCTTCTTATATAGTAATGGTCCAAGACACTGGTGTTAGCCACCAGTCTCTTCGGAGGCGTGGGTTCAAATCTTACCGCTGGTATACGATTATGTTTGAAAGACTGCAGTGTGAAAAGACATCAAAAATGCAGTTTTTGGTGGAAAAATTTATTCTCTTTTAGAAATAATTTATTTTAGTTACTATAATTTTTAACCCAATTAATTTCCTTTAAAATGAGCTATTGAACAACTCTCTACGATGTTCCAGTGCCAAGCTATCTGTGGAAAAGAAAAAAGAAAAAAGAAAAAAATATCTCGTTTAGGCAGAATGTTGTAGTAGCTGCCACTTTTCTTGATCTTCAAGCCAATATATTTTCCTTGCTGTTCAAGCCAAGGGACAGAAAGTTTCCTATACAGGGTTTTTGGACAAGGCGGTTCTAATGGTGTACTTTTTGTTTTGATCTGACTCCTCTGTTAGGAACTATGGGTTTTTATATTTCTTAACATTGGGACGTGATCGTCTCTTACTAGGTTGCTAGCTACCGCTGCAACCCGGATAAGTTACTATGGGTTAAAGTTCGTTCCTTATTTTAAACTTACTAGGTTGCTAGCTACCGCTGCAACCCGGATTACAAAAAGTTTTTAACCCCATTAATTTCCTTCAAATGAGCCATTGAACAACTCTCTACAATGTTCCAGTGCCATGCTATCTGTTGAATTACTAACCTATACTATAATTAAGTGGCGTATAAAATTTAGTATAGGTAAGAGGTCGTTCTTTATTATATTTCTTTGGACTTGAGTTCGTTTTTTAACTATAAATTCAAACAGGAAAAAGCCTACGGCTTTTTCTTCTTTTAAATAGTAAGAGACGAAACTCAAACAATCAAGTAGCTAACTAAGTCCAATGTATGGAATGGTTTGTTATTTCAGTGATCGTCTTTTAATGTAATATGTTTGAAAGACTGCAGTGTGAAAAGACATCGAAAATGCAGTTTTTGGTGGAAAAATTTATTCTCTTTTAGAAATAATTTATTTTAGTTACTATAGATTTTTAACTCAATTAATTTCCTTTAAAATGAGCTATTGAACAACCCTCTACGATGTTCCAGTGCCAAGCTATCTCTGGATACAAAAGAAAAGAGAAAAAAAGAAAAAAATATCCCGTTTAGGCAGAATGTTGTAATAGCTGCCACTTTTCTTGATTTTCAAGCCAATATATTTCCCTTGCTGTTCAAGCCAAGGGACAGAAAGTTTCCTATACAGGGGTTTCGGACAAGGCGCTTCTAATGGTGTGCTTTTTGTTTTGATCTGACTCCTTTTTTAGGAACTATGGGTTTTTATATTTCTTAACATTGGACGTGATCGTGTCTTACTAGGTTGCTAGCTACCGCTGAAACCCGGATTAGTTACTATGTGCCATGGTTTGTTCTTTACTCGGTTTCAGCTATTTCCACTGAAAGTAGCTTAGGCCCCATCTATCATAAACCGTTATCGATCCTTTATGTAAATTTTAGACCAAAGCAAACAAAGTACGTGTTTGAGTCATAAATTATAATCTTATTTTATTTACTATGAGCTGAAGTTCATTCTTTATTGTAAATGTTGAAAAGTCAGCTAGAGATGCTTTCGCAAAACTTCATAGTAATATCCAAAAGAAATGTTGCATGTTTAGTGAAAAGCTTCCAAGGTATGGACCGGCAGCTGTGGAACAGTTTACAGATATAATGGGAAATCTTATACATTACTGTGAATATATGGAGGCATAATTGTCCTTTACTTAGTTTCAGCTTAAATTCGATGATCGAGCCTTTATGTAACTAGGTTGCTAGCTACCGATGCAACCCGGATACTGTAAAACCGTTCAACACACCCATTCACACCTTTCAGTTAGTATTATAGGTTAGAGTTCGTTCTTCATTGTAATCGTCTTTTAATGTTATTACTAACCTATACTATAATTAAGCGGCATATAAAATTGAGTATAGGCAAGAGGTCGTTCTTCATTATATAAATTGAGCTATTATACAGCTCTCTATGATTTTCCAGTGCCCATCTAGCTGAGGAGAAAGAAAAAGCGGAAAGAAAAAAAGATAGCGTTTGTGGAGAATATCGTAGGTTAAAGCCAATTTTTTTGATTTTCAAGCAAATATATTTTCTTTTTTATTCAAGCCAAAGGACGGTAAGTTTGCTATTTAGAAGTTTTGGACAAGGCGGTTCGAATAGTGTACTTCTTGTTTTGATCTGAATCTTTTTTCAGGAGTTATGGGTTACTTTATTTTTTACTTGGGGCGTGATCGTCTCTTACTAGGTTGCTAGCTACCGCTGCAACGAATCGAAAATATTAGACATCACTGATAACCGCTGCAACCCAGATTTGTTCTTTACCATAATGAACTATATCAGTCCTTTATGTAAACTTTACTAACCTATACTATAGTTAAGTGGCCTGTGAAATTTAGTACAGGCATGAGGTCGTTCTTTATTATATCAATTTAAAATTTAAAAAAGAAATTTGTTTATTTACATTCTAGCTAAAATAATGAAGATAATATGAATGAACCACAGTGTTCAGTTTCTTTGGACTTGAGTTTGTTTTTAACTATAAATACAAACAGGAAAAAGCCTACGGCTTTTTCTTCTTTAAATAGTAAGAAACGAAACTCAAACAATCAAGTAGCTAACTAAATCCAATGTATGGAATGGTTTGTTATTTCAGTGATCGTCTTTTAATGTAAAAATATAAATACTGTAATCTTAACTATAGTGAAGTTGCATATGCAAGTTAGTATAGGGAAGAGTTTGATCTTTATTACATTACATTAAAGGTAGAACTCTTTCTAATTGATTACAAACAGGAAAAAGTCTACGGCTTTTTCTTCTTTAAAATAGTAAGAGACTAGCCTCAAACAATCAAGTAGCTAACTAAATCAAATGTATGTATTGGGTTTTTATTCCAATGACCGTCTTTTAGTGGAAAATTTTAATATATTGGCCTTAAATATAATAACTGTACTAGCCTATGCTATAGTTAAGCGGCCTATAAAATTTAGTATAGGAAAGAGGTTGTTCTTTATTATAACTTTACTATATGTTCTTTTATATAATTTAGGAATATGTCTTGCTTCTTTTCATAAAGTGAAATTGTTACTCAAACATTCTAAATATTTTTTCAGTTTATAGAATTTTTCAGGTTTTTTTCTCGTACCTTTTGCATTGTCTTAATACAAACACTATAATCTTAATTATAGTTAAGCTCTCTATAGAAGTTAGTATAGGGAAGGGTTCGTTCTTTATTATAATAACCTATACAATAATTAAGTGGCGTATAAGATTTAGTATAGGCAAAGAGGTTGTTCTTTATTATAACCATTAAACAACTCTCTGCGATGTTCCAGTGCCAAGCTATCTGTGGAAGAGAAAGAAAGAAAAAAAATATGCCGTTTGTGGAGAATCACGTGGTTAAAGTAAATTTTCTTGATTTTCAAGCCAATATATTTTCTTTGTTACTCAAGCCAAACGGCAGTAAATTTCCTATATAGGGGTTTCGGACAAGGCAGTTCTAATGGTGTACTTTTTGTTTTGATCTGACTCTTTTTTTAGGAGCTAGGGGTTTTTATATTTCTTAAAATTGGACGTGATCGTCTCTTACTAGGTTGCTAGCTACCGCTGCAACCCGGATTGATAGCTACCACTGCAACCCGGATTATACTATATCATTACAAAGAGGAAAAAGCCTACGGCTTTTTCTTCTTTGAAATAGTAAGAGACGAACCTCAAGTAACTACCCCTGGAACCACCATATATCAGTTACTATGGATGAAAGATCGTTCTTTACTGTAAATCCTTTATGTAAACTTTACTAACCTATACTATAGTCAAGTGGTCTATGAAATTTAGCATAGGCAAGAGGTCGCTCTTTATTATAAACTATATTATTTTCAAGGATATCAAAAAGAATTTGACATAATTCAATATCCGTCGGACAGAGCTTGCAGATATCAGGGTGACATTGCCAAGTAACCTGCTGTTATATCAGTTAGTATGGGAGAGAGATCGTTCTTTACTGTAAAAAAGAAAAAAGAAAAGAGAAAAGATATCCCGTTTGGGGAGAATAACGTGGTTAAAGTCAATTTTCTTGATTTTCAAGCCAACATATTTCCCTTGCTGTTCAAGCCAAGGGAAGGTAAGTTTCCTTTATAGAGGATTCGGACAAGGCGGTTCTAATGGTGTACTTTTTGTTTTGATCTGACTCCTTTGTTAGGAACTATGGGTTTTTATATTTCTTAACATTGGACGTGATCGTCTCTTACTAGGTTCCTAGCTACCGCTGCAACCCGGATTATAGGAAAACGAGGTTTTTCGTAAATGTAAATTCGGGGGATAATTTTTTCGGTCTGAAAATATCAAAAGGCCCTAACAGGTCGAATCCTGCTTCGAATGAGTCCTCATTCATCCGGATCAGTTGCCAACTGTGGCCTGTAGGCGTGGCTAAGAAAAAAAAGAAATGATGAATTTTAAGTGGCTATATTTGGTTTTTTGAAAACAGGGAAGGAGTGATCGGATTGAGCTGAAATTTCGAGGATAAGCTCCCGGGCCCTAGGAAAGCTTAACCTCTAAATTTCAGCCCAATCGGACAACGTTAAAGGGGGGCTGTGGTGGGAGGGTCGAAACTTCCGGCCCAGTTTACCCCATGAAGATAAAGTCGGAGGAGGATGAAATTTTGCAAGTTTCTTAGTTTGAGCTTGGGCTACAAAATGCGATTACCGCCGTCTCTCTGCGACCTCTAGGACCTGAAATCGCTTAACATTGTGGTGGGTCGCCTCTTTATAGAGGCACAAGTGTGCCTCCTTGAACAACTAGCTACCGCTGTAACTCGGAAATAGCTAACTAACTTCAATGTATACAATGGTTTGTTATTCCAATGATCGTCTTTTAGTGTAACTATTAATTACAAGAAGTTTTTAACTCCATTAATTTTCTTTAAAATGAGCCATTGAACAACTCTCTACGATGTTCCAGTACCAAGCTATCTATTGAATTACTAACCTACACTATAATTAAGTGGCGTATAAAATTTAGTATAGGCAAGAGGTCGTTCTTTATTATAATACTATAGTTAAGTGGCCTATAAAATTTAGTATAGGCAAGAGGTCGTTCTTTATTATAATTTTCAAGATACTATCTCTGTTGTTTGTGTAGTACTGTTTTTTCAAATTGCGTATAGCTTGCTTCGATCTAACCATTATTCTAATCAAGACTGAGAAAATTTACATCTTTGTTGTTCTTAAGTAGTAATTATGACGTCACGGCGTAATGATTTTATTGACGTCATGGCGCAATGATATTATTTCATGACGTCATCAGAAACAACAATATAATTTCGTGTTTTTCTATTCACGTCATAGCTCTAATCTAATATAAATCTATGACGACATTCATTATTTATCTAGTAGGGTTTCAGACAAGGTAGTTTCAATGATGTACTTTCGTTTTGATCTTACTCTATTTTTAGCAGTTTTGTTATATTTCTTAGCATGGGACTGATTGTCTCTTACTAGGTTGCTAGCTACTGCTGCAACCCAAATTCACATATATATTTATTTATGAGAGGCAGCCTGGCCGAGTGGTCCAAGACACTGGTGTTAGCCACCAGTCTCTTCGAAGGCGTGGGTTCAAATCTTACCGCTGGTATACGATTATGTTTGAAAGACTGCAGTGTGAAAAGACATCAAAAATTCAGTTTTTGGTGGAAAAATTTATTCTCTTTTAGAAATAATTTATTTTAGTTACTATAGATTTTTAACCCAATTAATTTCCTTTAAAATGAGCTATTGAACAACCCTCTACGATGTTCCAGTGCCAAGCTATCTGTGGAAAAGAAAAAAAAAAAAAAAAAGAAAAAAATATCCCGTTTGGGGAGAATAACGTGGTTAAAGTCAATTTTCTTGATTTTCAAGCCAATATATTTCCCTTGCTGTTCAAGCCAAGGGACAGAAAGTTTCCTATACAGGGGTTTTGGACAAGGCGGTTCTAATGGTGTACTTTTTGTTTTGATCTGACTTCTTTGTTAGGAACTATGGGTTTTTACATTTCTTAACATTGGACGTGATCGTCTCTTACTAGGTTGCTAGCTACCGCTGCAACCCGGAGCTAGCTACCGCTGCAACCCGGATAATTGACAAACACCATTTATAATGAGCTATATCGGTCCTTTGTGTAAATTACAAAAGATTTTTAACCCCATTAATTTCATTTAAAATGAGCCATTGAAAAACTCTCTACGATGTTTCAGTGCCATTCTATCTGTTGAATTACTAACCTATACTATAATTAAGTGGCGTATAAAATTTAGTATAGGCAAGAGGTCGTTCTTTATTATAAAATCTTGTTTCTGTTACTATGGGCTAAGGTTCGTTCTTTACTGTAAAATAACTATAGTGAAGTTGCGTATGCAAGTTAGTATAGGGAAGAGTTCGTCTTTATTATAATGTTTGAAAGACTGCAGTGTGAAAAGACATCAAAAATGCAGTTTTGGTGGAAAAATTTATTCTCTTTTAGAAATAATTTATTTTAGTTACTATAGATTTTTAACCCAATTAATTTCCTTTAAAATGAGCTATTGAACAACCCTCTACGATTTTCCAGTGCCAAGCTATCTGTGGAAAAGAAAAAAAAAAGAAAAAAGAAAAAATATCCCGTTTGGGGAGAATAACGTGGTTAAAGTCAATTTTCTTGATTTTCAAGCCAATATATTTCCCTTGCTGTTCAAGCCGAGGGACAGAAAGTTTCCTATACAGGGGTTTCGGACAAGGCGCTTCTAATGGTGTACTTTTTGTTTTGATCTGACTCCTTTGTTAGGAACTATGGGTTTTTATATTTCTTAACATTGGACGTGATCGTCTCTTACTAGGTTGCTAGCTACCGCTGCAACCCGGATTATCATTGGACGTGATCGTCTCTTACTAGGTTGCTAGCTACCGCTTGCAACCCGGATCTATGCTATATGATTACAAACAGGAAAAAGCCTACGGCTTTTTGTTCTTTGAAATAGTAAGAGACGAACCTCAAACAATCAAGTAGCTAACTAAGTCCAAAGTCTGCAATGGTTTGTTATTGCAATGATCGTCCCTTAATGTAATCCTTGCTCTTTTGTTTGGCCATCTCAATTTTCGCCATGTCTATAAACTACATCATTATAATAACGCTGTTTGTCACTATCAATTTTCGCATCTCGATACGCCTGGTCGGTTGAATACCTTTGATTTTCTCTTTTCAAGATGCTATCTCTGTTTTTTTGGTAGTACTGTTTTTTTAACTTGCGTGTAGCTTGCTTGATTGAAACCATTATGTAACCATTAGTTGAATGTTTATGTCACGTATCAAGTATCAAGAACCTAACAAAAAATTAAACTAATTTTTAAATTTTCAGGTTTTTTTCTAGTCTAAATTAAAAGATTAAAACTATTATTCAGACACCATAAATATTTTTGTAGTTTATAACTTTAGCGATTCTAAACTAAAAACGAAAATAAAATATAAATTAATTTTTTCAATTTTTACGTCACGTCGCTCATTTAAGTCATATATGGTTATTAGTACACAATAGGTTTTACATATTACGTCATGTCACTTATTATGTCATATATGGTTATTAGTAGATAATCGGTAAAATATTCGTTCTTTATTATAATTTCCTTTAAAATGAGCCATTGAACAACTCTCCACGATGTTCTAGTGCCAAGCTATCTATGGAATTACTAACCTATACTATAATTAAGTGGCGTATAAAATTTAGCACAGGCAAGAGGTCGTTCCTTCTTATAACAATTTACAAAGATCAGCCTGCATTTTTGCCATCTTCTTGTATTTCTGAATGTAATTTTTCCCTTTGTCCTTATGCGTTCTTCGGTACAACCTCGCAGAGAATTTAATTTTTTCATTATAGCTTTTGTCACCCCAGTATCTACCCATTATTCTGGTAGCAACTTTTTTCTTATGTTTGTTTCGGTAATCTTTTCATTATAGCTTTTGTCACCCCAGTATCTACCCATTATTCTGGTAGCAACTTTTTTCTTATGTTTGTTTCGGTAATCTTTATCACTATCATACCGTTCCTTGCTCTTTTGTCTAGCCTGCTCAATTGTTGCTTCTCTGTAATCTTCATCATCACCATACCGTTCCTTGATCTTTTGTTTGGCTGTCTCAATTTTTGCATGTCTATAAACTACATCATTGTGATAACACATCTTGCTGTTTTGTTTTGCTCTCTCAATTATTACTTCTCGATACGCCTGGTCGGTTGAATACCTTTGTTTTGCTCTCTCAATTATTACTTCTCGATACGCCTGGTCGGTTGAATACCTTTGTTTTGCTCTCTCAATTTTTACTTCTCGATGCGCCTGGTCGGTTGAATACCTTTGGTTTTCTCTTTTCAAGATACTATCGCTGTTGTTTGTGTAGTACTGTTTTTTCAAATTGCGTATAGCTTGCTTCGATCTAACCATTATTCTAATCAAGACTGAGAGAATTTACATCTTTGTCGTTCTTAAGTAGTAATTATGACGTCACGGCGTAATGATTTTATTGACGTCATTGCGCAATGATATTATTTCATGACGTCATCAGAAACAACAATATAATTTCGTGTTTTTCTATTCACGTCATAGCTCTAATATAAAGCTATGACGACATTCATTATTTATCTAGTAGGATTTCAGACAAGGTAGTTCTAATGATGTACTTTTGTTTTGATCTGACTCTATTTTTAGGAGTTTTGTTATATTTCTTAGCATGGGACTGATCGTCTCTTACTAGGTTGCAAGCTACTGCTGCAACCCAAATTCACATATATATTTATTTATGAGAGGCAGCCTGGCCGAGTGGTCCAAGACACTGGTGTTAGCCACCAGTCTCTTCGGAGGCGTGGGTTCAAATCTTACCGCTGGTATACGATTATGTTTGAAAGACTGCAGTGTGAAAAGACATCAAAAATGCAGTTTTTGGTGGAAAAATTTATTCTCTTTTAGAAATAATTTATTTTAGTTACTATAGATTTTTAACCCAAATAATTTCCTTTAAAATGAGCTATTGAACAACCCTCTACGATGTTCCAGTACCAAGCTATCTGTGGAAAAGAAAAAAAAGAAAAAAGAAAAAAATATCCCGTTTGGGGAGAATAACGTGGTTAAAGTCAATTTTCTTGATTTTCAAGCCAATATATTTCCCTTGCTGTTCAAGCCAAGGGACAGAAAGTTTCCTATACAGGGGTTTCGGACAAGGCGGTTCTAATGGTGTAATTTTTGTTTTGATCTGACTCCTTTGTTAGGAACTATGGGTTTTTATATTTCTTAACATTGGACGTGATCGTCTCTTACTAGGTTGCTAGCTACCGCTGCAACCCGGATATCGGTTGAATACCTTTGCTTTTTTCTTTTAAAGATGTTGTCTCTGTTTTTCGTATAGTACTGTTTTTTAAATTACGTATAATAACTCGCTTAGAAGGCATCTTATTACAAAACAAGAAATAATATTTTCATCTAATTAACACTTCTTATGACTCGTATCGAGTATCCATAACCTAACAAAAAGTAAAACTAATTTTTAAATTTTCAGGTATTTTGTTAGCTTGAATGAAAAGATTAAAATTATTGCTCAGATATCATAAATATTTTTGCAGTTTACATAATAACTTTAGCGATTCTAAACTGAAAACTAAAATATATATTAAAAAATGGAATTTTTTGGTCTGAAACTACATAGTCAATCCCACATCGGGTAGTTAGAACCTAACCAAAAATAAAACTATTTTTAACATTTTAAGGTATTTTTCTAGCTTGAATTGAATATTCGAACTATTGCTCGGATACCATGGATATTTTTGCAGTTTACACAAGCTGCAAAGAACGCACAGGCTGATCTTTGTAAATTGAGAAAAATTTTACGAATGTTTTACCGGGATTACGAAAAATATTCAAATTAAAGATTAAAATTATCTCTGAAAGAATAGATTTTGTTGAAAAGTCAGCTAGAGATGCTTTCGCAAAACTTCATAGTAATATCCAAAAGAAATGTTGCATGTTTAGTGAAAAGCTTCCAAGGTATGGACCGGCAACTGTGGAACAGTTTACAGATGTAATGGGAAATCTTATACATCACTGTGAATATATGGAGGCATAATTGTCCTTTACTTAGTTTCAGCTTAAATTCGATGATCGAGCCTTTATGTAATTACTAGGTTGCTAGTTACTGCTGCAACCCAAAATCACATATATATTTATTTATGAGAGGGAGCCTGGCCGAGTGGTCCAAGGCACCGGTGTTAGCCACCAGTCTCTTCGGAGGCGTGGGTTCAAATCTTACCGCTGGTATTTATTATGTTTGAAAGACTGCAGTGTGAAAAGACATCAAAAATGCAGTTTTTGGTGGAAAAATTTATTCTCTTTTAGAAATAGTTTATTTTAGTTACTATAGATTTTTAACTCAATTAATTCCTTTAAAATGAGCCATTGAACAACTATCTACGATGTTCCAGTGCCAAGCTATCTCTGGAAACAATGAAAAAAAATATCCCTTTTAGACAGAATGTTGTAGTAGCTGCCACTTTTCTTGATTTTCAAGCCAATATATTTCCCTTGCTGTTCAAGCCAAAGGGCAGTAAGTTTCCTTTACAGGGGTTTCGGACAAAGCGGTTCTAATGGTGTACTTTTTGTTTTGATCTGACTCCTTTGTTAGGAACTATGGGTTTTTATATTTCTTAACATTGGACTCTTACTAGGTTGCTAGGTACCGCTGCAACCCGGATACCACTGCAACCCGGAAAATTCCAGTTAACATTGGCTAGATGTCGTTCTTTACTACAATCCTTTTTTAGGAACTATGGGTTTTTATATTTCTTAACACTGGACGTGATCGTCTCTTACTAGGTTGCTAGCTACCGCTGCAACCCGGATATCATTACAAACAGGAAAAAGCCTACGGCTTTTTCTTCTTTGAAATAGTAAGAGACGAACCTCAAGTAACTACCCCTGGAACCACCATTTATCAGTTACTATGGATGAGAGATCGTTCTTTACTGTATTTTATTTTTAATTACAAAAGTGACTAGATGTTGCAATTTCCTTTAAAATGAGCTATTATACAGCTCTCTATGATTTTCCAGTGCCCAGCTAGTTGAGGAGGAAAATCAAGCGGAAAGAAAAAGATATCCCGTTTGTGGAGAATAACTTGGTTAAAGTCAATTTTCTTGATTTTCAAGCCAATATATTTTCTTTGTTATTCAAGCCAAAGAGTGATAAGTTTCCTTAAAAGGGGTTTTGGACAAGGTGGTTCTAATGGTGTAACTTTTTTTTTGATCTGACTCTTTTCTCAGGAGTTAGGGTTTTTATATTTCTTAACATTGGACGTGATCGTCTCTTACTAGGTTGCTAACTACCGCTGCAACCCGGATTGCTAGCTACCGCTGCAACCCGGAAAATACGGTGAAATAATAATATGCATATGGTTCTTAAATCATGCTGTTTTATAGTCCCATATGGTGTAGCGGATAGGTCTTGTAATTTACATATGATGATTTCTTAAGGAATATAATTAAAATAATCATCTATATAAATTTCTTTTATTACTTCATATACTATGGGCTACAGTTCGTTTCTTAATGTAATAAAAATAATTTGTTTTAATTACAAAAGGTTTTTAACCCCATTAATTTCCTTTAAAATGAACCATTGAACAACTCTCTACGATGTTCTAGTGCCAAGCTGTCGGTTGAATTAATAACCTATACTATAATTAGGTGGCATAATAAAATTTAGTATAGGCAAGAGGTCGTTCTTTATTATGATAAAAATCTTACCGCTGGTATACGATTATGTTTGAAAGACTGCAGTGTGAAAAGACATCAAAAATGCAGTTTTTGGTGGAAAAATTTATTCTCTTTTAGAAATAATTTATTTTAGTTACTATAGATTTTTAACCCAATTAATTTCCTTTAAAATGAGCTATTGAACAACCCTCTACGATGTTCCAGTGCCAAGCTATCTGTGGAAAAGAAAAAAAAAAGAAAGAGAAAAAAATATCCCGTTTGGGGAGAATAACGTGGTTAAAGTCAATTTTCTTGATTTTCAAGCCAATATATTTCCCTTGCTGTTTAAGTCAAGGGACAGAAAGTTTCCTATACAGGGGTTTCGGACAAGGCGGTTCTAATGGTGTACTTTTTGTTTTGATCTGACTCCTTTGTTAGGAACTATGGGTATTTATATTTCTTAACATTGGACGTGATCGTCTCTTACTAGGTTGCTAGCTGCCGCTGCAACCCGGATTAGAATGTAAAAAATCATATCATTGGAAAAGAAAAGTATCATCATTAGAGTACATTAAAATGACATCAATAAAAAAAACTATTAAAATTAAAAAAAAAAAAATTAATGGAATTATTTAAATTAATGTAATTATGTAAATTAATGTAATTATGTAAATGAATTAATAATAAATTAATTTATGTAAATTAGTTCAAGGTTAAACATAAGTCAACCACGCCTAACAAATTAAATTACATAAAGAATTTTACAATTTCAAACTAAGGAATCATCACGCACTTTGAACACAGATCAACACGAATTTTCACGGTGGTTGAATTCCGGTCATTACACTGTCTGCTTGTATTGGTGGGTGTACTGTGCGCTACTTATCATTATAAATATATGGTGGGACTGTCCGCTACTTATCATTATAGCTATATGGGGGGACTGTCCGCTCTTAACTGTTACCATAACCTAACAAAAAGTAAATCATATCTTATATATAACTTTTATTTTATAAGTCTTCGATAGACTAATGCTAAGTATGCCCACTTGTTACTTGGGAGAAGGGGGTTCGATTCCCCGTCGGGGAGAACTTTTAATATGTTGAATTTTTAAGCACTATCTTTTCAATTTAAAATTTAAAAAGAAACTTGTTTATTTACATTCTAGCTAAAGTAATGAAGATAATATGAATGATCCACAGTGTTCAGTTTCTTTGGACTTGAGTTCGTTTTTTAACTATAAATACAAACAGGAAAAAGCCTACGGCTTTTCCTTCTTTTAAATAGTAAGAGACGAAACTCAAACAATCAAGTAGCTAACTAAGTCCAATGTATGGAATGGTTTGTTATTTCAGTGATCGTCTTTTAATGTAAACATAGCTCTAATATAAAGCTATGATAACATTCATTATTTATCTAGTAGGTCTAATGGGGGGGGGGGTTTCTTTTAAAGATACAATTGTACTTATATCTTCTGATGTTTCCTAATACGGAGATTCCAATTAATTAATTCAATGGGGAAATAGTCAAGCTCTTAGCTGACGGTTCGCGTGTGGCTTACCTGAGTGGAGGCTGAACTTCTAGAGTGGGGAGCTTAAACTAGGAGTACGTGTAGGGAGCTTATATTAACGGCCATACTGAGTCGAAATCAGACTGATAAGTTTCAGTTTCCCTTAGGAGCGAGTGGAGCCACAAGGACTAACAAACTTGAGAAATATTAACATAGAGAGAATAAAATAAGAAAGTAATGCATTTATTGTTACTCACATAATTGTCGCAGAGCTTCGGTTATATCAACACACTTGTAATACGAGACACTAATACAAAATTGTCATCTGGAGCGACGCTACGCAAAAGTTAATGCACTGTCAAAAGGTTCTCTCGAAAGTTTATTTTGAATAGACTCACATAATATAAATCACAAGAAATTCCTCGGTTAGGCTGGTGTATAACTCCTCTAAGACTCCCATAAGACTGGCGCAAAAATTGCTAAGTCCTAACTATCTACTCTTCCTAATTTCGCCAGAGGTTACATTCGGGCGTTGCTCACAAGTATATTTTACAGTCCCTATTGGCTGCACTACTTGTCCTACATCACTATTGGACGGGCTTGCACCAATGGGCTGCTTAGGTTTAATTAAAGTTTATGACTTTTAAGATATCACTCTGGAATTTTTCTAATAAAGCGAAGTTCTACATTGTAACTTTAATTACAATTTATAACTTTTTATAATAACACTTTGGATTTTTTAAATCGGAACGAACAAAGTTTTACACTGTAACATTTTGCTAGCAGGGGGTCGCTTAATTTTCAGGAGACTTATAATTTATTTCTGTGAAAGCTGGTAAAGGATAATACAATATAATTGCATTGAGATACCCCAGTTTTAAACTTAGTCTCCAGAATAATGCAATTAGCTTATACAAAGATATTTTGCATCTCGAGTGACTATTTTTTTGTATTATAAATCTTACTCTCTTGATAGTTTGGTATTTCGAGCTCTTATTATTCGAATTACTTTGTTAGTCGCCTGTCATATAAGATTTGGTCAAGCTAATATTTATTGCATACTTTGGCGACGTGGAGTTGGATTTGCTTAATACATTTTCTGTGGGAAAGATTTTTATAATGTATTGTTTAATTAACTACATTTGTTTCGCTATTTTAAACTGAAACGCTTGAGACTTGCTAAAAGACTCTTACAATGTATTGTTTAATTAAATACATTTGTTTCACTATTTGAAATTGAACGCTTGAGGCTTGTTTGATCTGTAGGTTACTTGAACTTTCCAGGTTCATATTTTGGGTTTATATTTCGGTTGTTTTTTATTTTGTTTGGGTAACTTTAATTGGAAAATTCTGAGGCCTTTGAAAATTGATCCCATTACATATCATCCTTCCCATTCTTAACGATGTCCTCATCGTTGTGTTATGCTCTCTCTCTACACTTTCAAATTTTTTTTTTTTATTAAGGAATTTATTTTGGTACTCATTACTTGAATTAGCTTTTCTTTGGTGAAATTTAATCTACTTTTTTTTTTTTTACGAATCCTCGATTGCTCTATTAGATTATATATGTAACAACATTATTTTAAAGTCCATGACCTACTCACTCGATTTAGCGAAGGGGCCAAGGAGTTTCTATTGACTAACACCGTAGGTTATATGGTTACATAATACTTATTATTTCCTCCATCTAACACTAAGATTACCTTCACCTGATACGTTTATCTTATCACTGAAAATGGTACATATTTGCCTTTTCTAAAACTTGACTATACTTCCACCTAACGCTATAATGATACGATTATATTTTTATTCTTTCACCTGATATGCTAATACTTCTACCTGGTTTTAACTAACTAAGTTCTGCTTTTGTAATTACAAAAGCAGAATTTAATGACTTAACTTGGTAAATAAAAGAACTTTATTATTTAACGTGGTACATATTCGCTCCTTCTAATGCTAGTTTATGCTTCCTCCTGACGCTTTATTGGTACAATAAGTATTTGACTTCAAAAGCATCTAACTACATCTAAATTTTTAACACACTGAAATTAAAATAATTTGCGAGAAAAAGTTTGACACATTAATAGATTATAAGTTTAATGTCTGATTGCAACACTTGGATAAGGTAGCTTGCACTGGTTTTCATCTGTTTTATGATAAGCTTTTCAATATTCATTAAAGTTACAGGTTAGATATATAAGACTTCACACTTACTTCATCATTCTACGTGTCTATAATACTCACATACGTTGTCACTTTATTTTGGGTTTCCGTTGAACTAATTATTGTGTCGGCTAATTGTTTATGGTTTGTCTTCGTGGTGTTTTGCTTTTTGGCACTTGTTGCTTGGGATAAGCGTTTACATTGTTCATAAGTATGACTGTTGCACAAAATTGTCTGTGCATGGTTTGTCATGTCAAATACGAGGGGTTGATGTCACAGAGATGTTGAAATGTCTATTAGGTGCATAACCCTTGGGGAATTGATTACATGAAATGGGTATCTTGATCGCTGGGCTGGGTGTCTCTTCTTGAACACCTTTATCCTCGGGAAAATATATCACTCGTATAGTCTATGTTTCCCGTAAATTGTTTACGTTTAGTCCATCTTTCATTTGGACTTTGGGCTGTGTTACGACATTTAACGTTATCTATGGCAGGATCAAAACTTGATCTTATGGCCTTGGCTCGATGCATTGTCTTTGATTCCCGGTTAAATGATACACAATCATTGAGGGCTTAATATGGAGATTAAAACAATAATAACTGGTTGGTTCTCTTCTCTGAACACTTCGTTTTGGGAAAAATTTCAGCACGTACAGTTTATATTTCCCATTAAATTGATCATGTTAGGTTCTTCTTCTCATGGAGATTGGTTTGGTTTTGCGACATCTAATAATGATTGGATAGAGTCAAACTTAAACTTTTGGTCTTGGTTAACATATTGTCTCTGATATGGGGCTTAAGATATATAGTCTTTGAGGGACTGACTCTAGGGTTATTCTTGGTGTTTCAAACATTAAATCTTAAGGCCGTTGGCGTCTAAGGATAGTTATCGACGGTCTCTACGTAGTTTTACGACGTTGCGGTCGGGGTGGTTCTCTAGGTAATTATGCTCGATATGCTTATTCAGATGTATACATAGAAGTGGGGTTCTTGGTTTGCCAATATTGCTTGAGATAAGATTACCTGGTACTAGGCTTGGGTGACTTGGAATGTCATCTGGATAATGTCTTAGGTACTTCCTTGGTGAGTACTTGTCGGTGGTTGACGAATGATGAAAGTAGATGCTACTGGGTTGTATCCGTGTTGCCTGCTGGTACACCAATAATTAATTTGCACTGGTTACTCTGCTTCCTAGAATATAAATATCTGGGCAGAATCATATGCTCTTTATAATTACACAAGTTACGACACGTACAGCAATAATCTACAATTTACATAATACCATGTGGGGACTATTTTTGAAACAATAGTCGTGATTAGGCATATGAATAATATCAATTCTAGTATGGGTACAGTTAAACTCAACGAGAGAGCAACTAAGGGCAACTCTCATTCATTTACATGCATGTTGCAGCAATCACTTGATTACTGTGATATAAGCAAAGTTATTATAGGGAAAATGATTATGTTTACAAAAAATAACGCTATAAGATTTTCAAGATTTGGTGACTATATGTATACATGTACACATGTGCATTTGGCACATGTTCTATATTCAACGCATTTTTAAATGTTATTCAACACTCATCTACTTTAGCATTTAATTTTCTATTCTACTACTACTTGCGAGGTAGATTACATGGTTTTTATTAGAGGTCTCGATTTACTATAAATTTTTCAAATCTTTACTGTTTATGCGCGTCCACGCTGCCCAAGAAATATATCTTGGCAGCTGCATGGGCTTGCACAAAAGAATCAAGTGAGAATTTGGGACTGGACATGGCGCGATTGAGGACCTCTACTCCCATTCGCTCGATCATGTCCTCCCTTTTTCTTTGCTTAAGGGTTATCAGGGAGTTCCGGGTTTAGGTTTTGCATCTCACTCGGCTCGATGTGGTCTGACTTTGCTCTTTTTCTACGTGTTATTCTCCACACTCTTCCGTAATTTAGGGTTAATAGCATTCTTATAGTCAGAGAGATCATGAACACGAATCCTACCGTCAGGAGGATATTCCACCAAAAATTTGTTGAGAATAGTCCATATCTACTTTCTACATATGTCATTTTTTGGTTTTCATTAGTGAAAAGGGGAATCTGAGAGTCTAAGGCTTCTCTTATTTTTGTTAGTCGTAAAGTTCCTTTGACATTCTCCATTTTTGACCATATTCTGGTTTTTACTTCTTCATTTTCAATGTTAGGGATTGTATACGATAAATTCACTGCTTTGAAATTGACCACTTTGGGGCTTATTATATTCGTGCTGGTGGTTATCAGAGGTGTTTGTACTGTGGCTTCCTTGGTTACCAGTCGGCATCCTTGTTTTATCGTTATAGTTCCCACGTCTTGTAATAGTAGTTCAGTTCTGTAGCTTGGATCGATTCTTTCTGTGTTATTATAACAAGAGATAGTCCCAACTATTTCTTTTGGAACAGAAAATAGCCATAGATCATTTCTAAGGTGAATAAATATTTCTCGTTTAGTACTACTTACTAGCGCTTCGCATGAGTTGGGAATTTCTTCTTGTTGAGCCTCTTTTAAAAATATATCCAACATACATGATCCGGGTTTTACATTATAAATGGGCAGTGTTAGTTGACATACTAGGTTTTTGAATGCTACACATTCCTTGAGGTCCTGTGGGTTTGCTAAGGCATATTTCCTCCTATCTTGATCGACTAGCAGGTAATCCGCTTCGGGGGTAATAGTCATGAACGAATTAGTTCTAGCTATGTTGGCTGGAAACGTAGAAATTTTATACAAGTCATATATTGATTGTTGATTTATTAACGGGATTGTTACCACTGCAAATAATTGTTCGTTTATCTCTGTGATATGAACCTTCATCTTGGTGTAATAGTGAAATAAGTTTGCTACTTCCGGTTCTGTTGGTAGGTGTAGTCCAAATGTTAAATGCGTTTTTATTTCATCCAAGATACTTTTTAGGTTCGAAGGATCCACTAGGTCGTACGACAAGGTTCCTCCGGTAAGGGCAAATAATGCAAATTCAAATTTGCTAACGTCAGTTGCCAGGTTAAGTAAGGACATTGTCACTATGTCTAGTGATACCATGGTGAGGCTCGAATCGGTAATCACACGATCTACTTCATTTTTTAAATAATTCATTATGTTTACTGTCTTTGATATTTTCTTCGAGATTGCCTCAATTTTGTCTCTCTGGTAATTGGCTATACTGGCTTGTATTTTTTGAACATGTAAGGTCACGTTCATGGCATTGTTTAGTTTTCCTACGTTTTCCCTTAGGATATTTAGGTCTTCTTCGGTCGAAAGCCCAAACAAGCGTGAGGCTAATTCTCCCACAATTGGTATTAGACTAGCTGATCTTCGGTATTTGCTTTTTCGAAAAAATACCTCGAAGATTCTCGTGGTACTTTGCTTTAACTTTTGTATTTCTGTGTTGAACAATTCAAGTAGTGCTTGCAGTCTCTGTCTATATAATATTAGAAAAGATTGGTGAATCGATACTTTTAGAGCGTTTTTCTCGTTTAGCTCAGGTAATGGTTCAATATCTTCCCTTGCCGGCTCGTCGGCCATTGCTAATCTTGCACAAGTACGTTTGCCGTCTATTATCCAACACTTCTTATGTACATAATCGTCTTCTTTTTCTTTCTTACTTTTATTTTTCTTTTGTTCTGGTTGAATCGCTTGTACTTTAATCGTTTGCATCTCGGTATGCCTTACTGGGATTCTTGCTCTTAGGCCTATAGTGAATACGCCAATCGGCTGGGTGCGGTAGTACGTGGGCCCTGTTGACCACGTCAATTTTGTAAGTATCGTTGGTCTTAGATAAGTTAGCGTGGTCAAGTTTCTAGGTGATTCCTTGCTAAGTGCGCTCATTTCTGGGACTGTACTTGTCGTAGTTTCTGACATTGAAGATTGTATATCTCTTACTGGGGACTCATATGTAGGCGTGGTTGTCTTGGTGTCTTTTCTGTTTCTTTCTATAGGATTTTTATTCTTAACATCATGTTGTATATTTGAGAATTTCAACTCCTTGAGGTTAATAATTTGTCTGTAGTCTTTTTCCTTCGCGAGTTTTGATAATATTTGCTTCGTAACATTTTGCTCAGCATGATTTTGCCATAATTCCTTGAGGAAAGTCCATAGGCTCGGTAATTCATTTAACATTGCGTAGTTTCCATCATAAAGTTTATTTTTCCTGGAAGTAGTCAAGGGGAAACTTGTGGTAGATTTAATTGTAGTACATTCGCTCATGGAACTATCCACATTATTTAATGCTCTCCTTCTTCGGCTTTCGTTCTTGTTAAATCCTAGAGCCTTGTCAATTTCTGCCATTTTCTTGTCGAAATCTTCTATTATGAATTTCGACTTTAGTTTAGGAAACACGGGGGGTAGATTTCCTTTACTTTCCTTATGGTGCATTTCTTTTGTTGATTGCAGGCTTTTGTCTGATTTTAAGAATTGGAATATGGAGTCCTTTAATTCGTTGGTATTTTTCTCCAGTCTAATTACTTGTTGGAACAAGGTCTCAAACGGTTTGGGGTCCAATTTCATAAATATTTTCCAGGCATTATGACTTGCGAGCAACGAATTCTCGTGTTTAAAAATTATTCCATGTTTTACGATATCTTGGGCTAAAGTTTGGGAAATGAAGATTGTTATGACATTTGTTATCCACATCCTTTTTGCTGTTTCTGGAATTAATACTTCATTAGAGATAATATAGGAAAACTTCTTACGATTGATAATTGAACGAGAATTTTGATTCCTATTATTTGTTCTCTTTTTTTGAAGGAAAGAAGGTGCTAATTATGATATTATATTTATATTATTTTATGATAATCTTCGTTGCCCAAAGGAAACAGGGTGCGACTAAGATTCGTGGTCGTACAATTTGTTACTTTGCTTATGGTGAATTCACGGTTGACTCTTAGGCTGAGGGGATAGATATTTAATTGCTTTCGCACAAGAATTTTTTCTTTTAACGTAAAAGGTTGGTTAACTTTAATCATTTCGGTTGGCGCAGTTTTTTTGATTTTTTGGTCACTTTTGATTTTGATACATAGGTTTTTATTCTCTTAAGTATAATTTCATTTCTCATTGCGTAGTATATTGCACTTTTTGGATTATATAGATACTGCTTATAATATCTTATTTCTTGGAGGGGGTCATGTTTACCTTGATATTTTACACAATTTGGATTTCCTTCAATTTTGTAAACTAACTTTTGCTTTCTACATTTGTCGAGGAGTAATAAATCTGTCTGACAAGGACCCTTAACATACCAGTACCGAACTTTATATTGTTTGTGTAACTTTCTTATCCCATGTTGAACTAAATAAAGGTACTTGCCCTTTCTGCCGTTATATTTTATTCCTAATTTGCCTCTTGCTGGTCGATATTTGGGCGTATTTGCTAGACGTAATCCGAAGATATATGATCCTATGTTGTATTCCCTTAAGTCGTACTTGACATCCCATTTTTTCGCAAAGCCTTCTTCCCCTGATTTATTCACAATAATCATTGCAACTGAGTATATGACATTTTCTTTGGCATGTTTAATGCAAATGAACTCTGTGTCAATAATTGCTTTGGCCATTATTCTGAAATAAAAGGTAGTTTCTATTGATCTTTGTTTAATTAATAATTTTTTTTTCAAGATTGGTCATGATTATGGTACACTCTAGGTCGAAGTCAAACTACCTTTTCACCGGCATTTCCTCAATAGATCGGGTACTTATTCGTTCGACCGTAATTCGAGTCATCTAAAGCTCCATGTTAACCAATAAGGAATATTTACCTTGTGTGGAAAACAAGGTAACTTTAGGTTGAAGTTGAACTACTTTTTCACCGGTGCCACCTTGCACCTGGCTATTTGTGTGTTCGAACATAATTTCATCCCTAAGGTTCCGTACTCTAGTTTAACGACTTTGCGGTCGCGTTATAGGTTTAAAAGTATAGAGACTTTCGAGAAACTACCTTTTTGTCGATATATTGATAATGTATTTAGATTATATGATATTTGCTCTAATTCATAGTTCCCTAAATATTAATACAATACTGGTCTATGATACACACTTTTTTTAAAATTGTGATAATAATCGATTTTCATAGTTATAACACTTCAGGTAATATTATAGGGTTCTTTCATCATTCGTTTCAACGAGATTATTTATATATACAGTTTCTTCCACTGAGGTTGGGTTTTAATTTCAATATGGGTGCATCATCCGGCAGTGCCGCCTTTGAACTTGGAGATGTAAGCATATCGAGTAATCGATAATTTTCCCATGGCGAAACATTTGAGCTGAGAAATTGGAGTTCGAATACTATATCATTTTTACCGTTTTCGGGTATATTTAGGTACATTAAATACACTAATAGTTGGTTTGGGAGGTGCAGGCCTTCCAAGTGGCGGTTATGTCATTCCTTCGCATATTTTGACGAATGACTTTCCGGCACAACTGAGATAATGACAATGGGTCATTTGTTATCTTTACTATAGAGAAACTTAAATTTACGTGTGATTGGCAACAGCATAGTTGCTCACGCACGACTAGGTCTAACCCAGGGACTATTTTTCTTCCAAAATTTTCATCTTCTTGGAAAAAATTCAGGGTTATTTTCTTTATGTCTTTATATTCTCTTGGGGTAACTTGAAAAATTGCGGATCCCATTGAAGGGTTTATCGGATTTAGATACGTGTTATTTACACAATTGACGTATAGGATTTTAAGAAAGCTTTCACCTTTTAACATATGTCCTTGGTCTATTAATATGGAGAGAAATTTAATGGGCCAAATTGTAGTTGTATTATTATCATCTTGATCGTACCAAATATTGTTGGCGACATATTCAGACAACGAGTCATACCTTGTTGATGGGATATGTTGTACTAAAATTTGGAAGGCCAGGTTGGCACTTCGTCTAGTGTGCTCTAGTGTTCTTGTCATCGCACGTGCACTAAAATTATAAAGCACTAGGCTTGCCAAATCTTAGGAAGATTCTTCGTTCCAACATTGTCTTTTGAGATTTTAGAAGATAATACAGTTTTGGGCAGTCAAGATTTTCTACTGCTTTAATAAGTTCCTCTTCTTTCATTCAATTGTCGACAAGTCCCCATTCCCTTAGCGGAGCATTAATATTGTCTATGCTATGTCTTATCTTAAGATTCCAAAAGATTGCATTTTCTCGTCTACGATTATTTAATTGTTGATGGCTTGGGTATCTTATCATGGTTACGTTTTTTTTTATTGTTCTACTAGATTTTAGGCTAATATAAGCAACATACCGTATGGTCGCTTGTTTCGGCGATTCCCTTAACCAGTGGTTGAAGGTCTTCACCTACAGTATCTGTAAACGTGCTCGTATATAAAATTTATCATTAATTATGAAATAAGTGGTTACTTAGTAGTAACATATTTTCAACATGGTTATAGTGATTTAAGGTATAATAATGATTATGAAATAATTAAGATAATTAAATAGTTGGCTACACGGCGCGTCGCTTAGCGCTATTAATTTGATGATTAATTGTGATATGTGCTGTTTACTTGGCTTCTGATTTATAGTATTTAACTTTCACTGGTATCCTTGGGTTCCTTTTCCTATTTGAGTTGATCTTCGTAGGAAATACCTTGGCACGGTGCCCGAACACGAAATTAAATCACTCGCGTTCCAGCACTCTGTCAACGTACACCCCACGTATCAGAATTCATTTCATATTCTTTCACGGTCACTTTTGTCGTCACATTATTTTCTTATGGTAGAGATGAATTAGGGTAGTTCTTGCGGGTCAATTCCTATGAAGAGGCTTGTGGATTCTGTCATAAGAGTTCTCTGGACAAACCGTCATGACCAATGGGAATATAAGGCACCACTCGTCACGACCGCTGGCCAAGGAGTCCCCATATTTCACGATAGTTTTTCTCCAACTATGAATTCGTAGTTTTTTTTCATTATGTGAGGATCACTTTTTGTAACTACCTGGTCGTTCCTCATAAGAGAGCTAGGCCCCAACGGAAACGGGATGTTACATAGACACCACCCGCCATCTCCGCTTGACCCCAGGTTCCCATGACTGAGGGGCCATTCATTTGTCACTTATTTCCTTGTTGGTTGTTGGTCTTTTGTATTTCCTAGTTGTTAATCATAGAGAGCCAGGACCAAATGGGAACGGCAACGGAAAGACAGTGACACCATTGCCATTCCCCTGTGGCCACCGCTACCCACGACTGAAGGTCTATTTGTTCGAAAAGTTTGACAAATAAAGAGTTGTAGTGTTTGCCAAGCAACGTCTTGTTGTGCAATCAAGTTTCATATCCATGTAACTCTTTTTCTTAACAGAGGGTGAGAGTCAAGTGATTGCATGGTGGGATAATATACACCATGCTCATCCCTGGCTCTAACCTCCCATGGTTGGGGGTTGATCCATCTTCATTATCGTGTACTGTATAGACATTTGAACTATTGCTCTTATTCCATTTCTAGAACATTTCATGGGGTTGTTTCGCTGACTATTTTATTTTGCTTTTATGAATTAGAATTGCCATGTATATTGAGCTTTTATTAATCGCCGAAAGAGAAAAAAAAAATTGTGTTACATTCGAAGTTTGAGGGATGTTACTACTGATTTTTCAGCTAAAGGTAGGCTTCGCTTTGTTTAAGTGTGATTTTAAAAAATTTTTTTTTTTTTTATTACCGTGCGAAGTACACGAGGTACTACTACTGGTTTTTTGCCAAAAGTATCTTTTACATGGTCTGAGTGGGTTTTTCGAGTTTGAATCGTTACAGAAAGGATTGTATTATATTACAGGTTAGCATATTTCAATTAGTGCGTTATATGTCGATCGGTTTAAGGGAACTCTAAAGTTTTCTATTAGAATTTGCTGTGGCATTCGATTTCTATAATTGTTGAACCCTTATTTACAACAAAATTTTTCTTAAGTAATCTATGATTAACGAGACAAATTTTTCTTTTTAAACAATCTCTTTTTTTTAAATATCCATAGTTTCAATTAATTTCGTTAAGGCCTTTTTTTGAAAATATAGACTTATTTTTTAATGCATTCAAAATTCAGCTATTAGGCTGTAATGCTTTTTCATTTATTTTTATATTTCATTTAGTCGTGACGCGACTAAAGTATTACTTTCATCGGCTTTGTATAAATGGGAGTTAAGTGAGTTGAAGTGTAACTTTACTTTCAAGTTGTCAAATCATCCTTCTCCTGTGGCGGAGTTAACGCCACGTGGTAGAGATATTTATTATCCAGCGCGGTATTACTTAAAAGATTCGTAGATTGTCATAAGCCATATGAATTTAATTCCTTAATATTTCCCAATTCAAGATTAAAATAATTTCGTTGATGCCATACCTTGATGCCACGAAGATGCCACACGACTAAGGGGGGGGTTCATAAATTTGATTAGAACATTACTTATGTATCCGTGATTCTTTTTCTTTGGCATTTTATGGCGATAATCTTTAGTAGGTTATCCTTTTGTAAGAGTTTGATTCAGGGAGAAAGTTCGATAATTTATCCATGTTGATTTAGGGTCTTTGAAGCATGTTTCAGAGCAAAGGGCAAGAGTACTTTACAGGTGTTAAAATCTAAACTTGCTCTCCTTAATTGCTTCAACTTTCGCTTCGTTACATTAGAAATTACCCTTGAGTTATTCATATATATGCTCATTATAACTTCGTTAATTTCAGTTAAGGATATTTGTTCCTTAGTGAACAAGACTTAGCTCTTTTAAATATGTGTGATTTACTATACTATATTCCTTGTTGGGGGGAATAGGGATTAGTAGGAACTAAAAGCCGTGACTGTTCACAAGGTTAGTAACAACTATTAAGTACTGTTTTGCTTACAGGTGTATGCAATAATTTTTATTATATTTTTTTTTTCGTTACATTATTTGATCTGTGAACAAGTTTGGATATTAGCCCGTAGCAAGGCAAAATTATATTGGTCTTATTTTTCATTTTTGCAAAAGAATGCTATTATTTTCTTTTCTCTTTTTCCTACTCCAGGGTTAGGCTGAAACTTGCCTATTTCTTACGGTTCATTATATTTTGGTTAGCAAGCAGGTTTTTTTTTTTTACATTTCAGCGGATGTTCTCCTTTGAGGCCTATTATTTGTCGTTCGAGGCAGAACAATATCCGCCATTGTTAATGAGACGTTAGTTTGGTTATACGCCTTGGCATATTTTATTTTCTTTAAATATTTTTCCGCAATTCTTGATATTTTTAGAATTTAAATGATTGGTTTTATGTTTTACCCTTCTGGCAGGCTATTTTAGTAATTTAATTGTCTTATATATATATGCATAATATAGGACTGACTGAACGATCGTAAGAGAATATTTTTTTTTTTTTATTCAACATTAGGTTCTCATTTGGTTTTACCAGTCATGATTATCTTCCAATCACAGTTCAAAACAAATTGTCTGGCCTAGGGAAAAGTTTTTTTTTGTTATTCTTTTGTCACAGGTTCCCCCTTTTTTATACTCTAATTGCGCGGTTCATTTGTATGCTTTAATTCGATTTAAGGTAAAATTGGTTGAATCTGTTGCTGCAAATTTTTAGGGTTTTTGGTGGTTATATTATCCTTTGCCTATCGGCTGTAAGCATTCTACTGCTTTTGCTAACTGTTGCAAAACTAATGTGTTATTTAGCTATTGGTTAGTTACGATTTTAATTTATGGTACATCAATTATCCATTAGGGAAACATATTCTCTATAGTTGGTGATCAAAAGTTGAAATATTAATCAACATGCGGTTTTTTTTTTCGTCTTAATTCTATTTTACATTTGTCTCCTTGGTACGATATCTTGGAATTTTGATAGTAATTTCCCGTATTTCGGCTTTATGAAAGGTTTTTCCTTAATGTTTGTCACTCTTGACTTAGAGGATATGTGAATTAATATTTAATTATGCCATTCAAGAAATTCATCTAACCGAATAGGCTAGACCACAAAATAGGCTGGGCCACAAAAAACACTTCTTCTTCTAGGTTTTTTTGTTTCACATATTTATTGGGCTCGTTTTTGTGACTTATGGATCACACTGCCTTCGTGGTTTTATTCATATTTGTGGATATATTTCCTATTAAGGATTATATTGCATTTCTGTAAGTTGAAATTTACTTGGCAAAATTAATATTTCAAGTTCTGCAATTTTGATTTATTTTTTACGTTTTATAAGGTTACTAAAATTTTCATTTTGCGTCAATTTTCTAGCAATTAATTTCCTTTATTTTAGGTTTCGGAACGGAACTGTGTATTATTTTATTTATTTGCTATTATGCCACACCACTCTATGAACAATATACGATCAAATATATGGTTAAGGACATATCGTAGACATCAACTTTTGATATCAAACTATATTTATAGTCTCCACATTTTTACAAGGGCCAATTTTTTTTGCTGCAAGGGTTGGTGTTTTTTTTTTGATATTTGAGAAACATTTTGGTATGGTAAGTTAATTCTTAGTTTTTAGGCGAAAAGATTATTAATTATAGGTATGCAGTTAACTCAAAGTACACGATATTACACGGGTCAAATATTTTTCTTGTTAATGAAAGGATGAAAAGTGAAGGCAATTTAACTCGAGGACATTATGCTCGGGTGATTTGACTATACTATCACAAATCTTAGTGGTTTGAACTACGTTTGAAAATTACGGGCTTTGATTATCGGTGGAAATTATCAAATCGACGCTTTACATGAGGTCAACTAAACTGTATACACGATTAATGACATCTGAGGTAAATAGTATGATTTTCCTTGAAGATTCACGACGTTATTTTTCTTTTTAAATTATGGAAGGTACTTGGTGTCATTTGTGGGCCCCTTTTTTTTGCTGACTTTCATTCGGAAGAATACTTCTAATTGCTACTTGCACTAAAGCATTTTTGAGTTTTATTGTGAAAAATTGGTTGCTAATCAATTGTGAAAATTGGTTGCTGAAAAAATTGTACAATTTAACTAGTCCGATTTTGTGTATTCTTAAATATAAGAAAGAATTCGAATTGTTAAATATAAGAAAGGATTTGAAGGAATAGCAAGGACTACCTTTGTTGTTCCGATTGATTAAGAACTCTTTGTCTATAATAACGAAAATTTGCATTAATAATTAAGGGAAGATTAGCGCATTTCCTATTCTTTGTATTTGAGTGGAGGCCAACTAGTACGCATGGTGCACGTTGGGGTGAATATATAATCTTAATGTGACAACTGTGCCTCCTACCGGTATTAAGGGTATTTTTTCGTATTAATTGGTTGGTACATGCCTTTTTGAGGTAAAACAAATGAAATCGCACGGGGGTAAGGGGGGTGTGACCAAATTTCGTCGTTTTATTTTTTGTAATTTTTTGGAATGCATAGGAGTTCGTGGTTTTGGTCGGAGGAACACGTAAGCAAGTCTATCAATTTACCATTATTGTTTTTTTTGAATCTTCGGAACGCACGGCGCAATTACTGGCGTGACATAGTTTCCAAGGATTAGCACTTTGCATAGGACCACATGATTTGCATAAATAATTTTAACGCTAAAAGAAATGGTATTAGTTCAGTAAAGATTGGGAAAATATAATTTTTTGGGGGATTTGGGGGTTTCCTTTGGATAATTAAATTTATTCAAAGGCTGAGATGAACCCTTTTTATTTTGCTGGTTGAGGATGGTCTCCTCTTGATAACCTAATCTTCACGCCACCACAAATCTTATGCGCGGAATAAACATTCACTATTTTATCAAGAAAAGGTACAATTTTACTTGTAATTATTTTCGATTAGCTAATTTTTTGGAAAAATTTTCAGTTCATATAATGACTGAGGCCTGCTTCTGTTATTTAAATTGACAGGGGCCCTATATCTATAATTCGGTTAATTATCGTATGCTTATATGCAGGTAATCATGCCTCGCATTGTTACTACTCTTACACACACATATATATATATATATATATATATATATATATATATATATAATATATATATATATATATATATATATATATATATATATATATATATATATATATATATATCTATATAATATATATATATATATATATATATATATATATATATATATATATATATAATATATATATATATTATATATATATATATATATATATATACATTCAACTAACTAGTAACCATGATAAGCCTGCCCATTACATTGCCGCTAATTACCTGTTTTCCTAGTTGTTTCTTAGCTGGGTGATTAATACGATAATAACTCGCGTGTATACTTTTTTGACTGAATATTCTAAGTTGTTTGGTATTTTATAGCCTTTACGGCAAGTTTGGGTGGTGGTTATTTCCGGTCATCTTTCTTTGGATTAAATTTAGTACCTTTTGAAATTCCGTATTTGATTTTTTGAGAAAAAAAACATCCTACAAAATTGATCTCTGAAGGGGTAGAGTCTATCCTGAGGAACTCTCAGCTTATCGAACATCCAAATACAAACAACCAAGCCTTTGGAGGAACGACACACCGAAGGCTCCCCGGATCGGTTGCCAAGTTGAGTATTCAAGCGCCGATCCGAATACTTTATTAAAATTAAATGTAAATTTTGGATTATAGTGGTTTGAGGTTATAACTCGATAGACGACCGAACCCAAGACACGGATTTGATCCCCGTGCCCTGAGGCAAATCGCCTCACCAAGTGATCCCCTGTGATCCTCGGGTTTATTATTCCGGGGGGAGGGGCTACCCAAGGTGGCGTTTACACGTCCCGGGTAAGGCTAGGATGGCTATCTACCGCACTTTCTCCCTTATGAGTGAATTTGTAATATATTTATTTATTTTATTTTTTTTATTAGGGAAACACTATATTCTTGGCTAGCGGAAATATAGAGTTTTTTTTTACCTCGCAGAAATATATATTTTTACCTCTTTCTTTTGAGTTCAACTAATTCCCACGTTTGATATTCCCTAGTTTTCCGTATCTTCTGGTAATAGTTGTGTATTGGGTATTCCTTGTGGTGCAGAGACTTCCGAGGAATCTTGGCCCGTAGTAACATTCTCTTGGGCGTCAGGGTACTGGGCCCTCATAATTATATTATTATCCGTTGGAGGATTCCGTTGATTAGTTTCCACTTGGGGTTTTATGTGATGATGACGAGCTTGATTTGGTATCGCAAAATATGCGGGTTGGGATGGTCCTTCTTTGTAGCTGTTAGTAAGAAGATTTTCCAAATGGGGACTGAGGGGTAGGTCAATTTCAACAGTAAAATATGGTGCAACCATTTTTTCTAGGTTTGAGCAGAAATCCCTTTGTTTCTGAAGTTCTTCGGTAATTTTGGCATGGTTCTCCTTTAGTTGTTTTCTCTAAGCTGTCCTGTTGCAGCTGAATTATTTCTTTCTGTGCTTTTAAGTGATCGTATTTATGCTGCAAGTCTAGGATCTTTGCTCGTTGGGGTGCCAGGGCTTCTTGTACTGCCATTGTCGCGGACAGAACAGTACTGTTTCTATAATCTTGTACTTTTTTACCAATTTCCTGCATTTTATCGTATAATACTTGTAATTTTAGGATCTGGTCGGGATAATTATATCCTTCGAAAAGCGTGGCATCGCTTATTGATTCCATTTCATTTTGGATTTTGGGGGTCTGTTCTTTAACTTCCATAAACTGGGTTTCAATCAACTTATCCATTTTATTTAGTCACTAAAATCTCATTTTTTCTTTTGTTCATTCTTTCTTGGGAGGCCTTCACTTCACTAAGGGATTTAAGTGTGGCTTCTATCATATTTTCAATTTTTTATTTTTCTGTTATCAATTGGGCCGATGCTTCTAGGAGTTTTGCTCGTATTTGAAATAGCTGATCCATATTTTTTCTGTTTGTAACGGGGTTGCACTAGGTATTTTTCTTTTGGAGGAGGGTTTGAACAATCCTTGTTCTTCTTCTATCTTCGGGTTCTTTACCAAGCCGGGATTTAGTTTGTCTGGAAAAATTGACTATTAACTTCTTTCGACCTTTAATAGATATCTTTCATTGTAATATTTTACTCATACACCCTTGTTTTAAGGTTTTTTTTTTAAATTGCTCATTTCGATTTAATATTGCTTTATAAGTTTTTGGGGTATTTTATTCCTAGACGTATTTCAATTTGTCTGGTCTCTTGCTTATTCTGCCAGATTTCGTGGTAACTTCCTGTTCGTTTTCTGTCGTTTTACTCTTTTTTGACTTTCCCATAGAGATTAGGTCAAATTTCTTGTATTGTTTCAAAAGGAATTTTTGGCCTTTCGCCTTAGCCTGTTTTGCATGGGCAGTAGCCGAAGTAGGTTTTTGTTTTGGTGGGTCATGGGGCTCATCGTCGGTTTCAGTAGAACTAGTTCCTGAGGATTCATCATTAGGGCTTTCTGGGGTTGTCCTTTGAGGTTTTGTAGTATCACCTGCTCTTGCTTCATATATCTCATCTCCTCTGGAGGTTGAGGGTTTATTTTCCATTTCCTCGCGCTGAGGTCCTGTTTCGTGGGAGTTAAAGGATTCTTGGGAACTCTGGGAGGAGTCAAATACTTTTGGAGAATGTCTCCACTGCTTGAATGCCATATCTTCCGGGGGGTGAGGTGTATTTCGTAGCATTGTCTGTTTCCAGGAATGAGATTCTTTGGGTTTTACTTTAGATACCGTTATGTGATGGTATTGTCCCAAGTTTTCATCTTCCGGGTGTTCCTGTGTCCAAGGCAACGTACTTTGCCTTGTTTTTTTCGGATAATTTATAATGTCCATGGCTTCTCTCAAACTTTTTGTATTTCCTTTATTTGTATCCCTGGGTGGGGTCCTTCTTATTTTTGCACCGGGTGTTTCCATGGCTCTATTTAATTAGTCCTGTAACGATAGGGGTCTTTCTATCGGGGTTGCTGGGGAAACCATGTCGTCTGGAAATCTTTTGGGGGGCATGGGGTTGAAATTCTGTCGGGGAAAAATTGGGTTTTTGGGGATGGCGTATAATCCAATTCTTGCTCTGAGCTTTCTGAAGATGAACTTTCTGGACCTTTTGGGGATCTTGCGGGTATGGGTATTAAGGGTTTTATTTTGGGGATGACTAAATTTTTCATGGCTAAAAATTCTTCAAAATCTTCCTCTTCGCTATGGTTTTCAAAGTAGTCTTGTTTGAAATTATAGGGTTTTAACTCGGATAGCCTTGACTTAGGAAATTTGTTTTCCGCGTCTGATGAATCTGAAGATGAGGGTTTGGGTGCCCACCTAATTGGGTACTTGGCTCCTTTTATACGGCTAACATGTGCTTTATATGTTCTCCCATTGTCTGGGTTTATCATTTTAAAAATAAAATCGTTGTCATATTTTTTGATTATTCTGTAGGGTCCTGAATATTTATTGGAAAGTTTTTTGCCTTCCAGCTTAGTTTCATTTTTCAGATAGACACTGTCGCCTACCTTAAAATTTATATTCCCCTTGATTTTGGATTCATTCCTCAACTCTTGGTTCACTTTACATTTTTCTAACTCTTGTCTAACTATTTTATAGGTTTTTCTCATCCTATTTATAAAATCTTGCTTATAGTCCTCTGTATTATTGTAATACTCTCTTGATTCTATAATTTCTTGATATGGTATTTTAAAATCACGTCCGAATAAAAGAAAAAATGGACTTTCTTTAGTCGTTTCCGAGTATGCCGTATTAATTACATTAGTTAGGTAAGGTAGATATAAATCCCAATCGTTTCGGTTGTCCTTTGTATAAATACTCAGGACATTGGAGAATATTTTGTGCCTATTTTCAATTTTTCCATTAGCTTGGGGATGGTAGGGAGAGGTTAATAATTTTTTGACTTTAAGGAAACTCATTAAATCTTTTGTTACTTTAGAAACGAAGTTGGTTCCGTTGTCGCTAATAACCTGGCGAGGAACGCCAAATTTTAAAAATATTTTAGCTAACGCTTTACTTGTGGCATATGCACCTTGATTTTTCAATGCTTTGGCAAAAGTAAAGCCGGTAAAATGGTCTATTACTGAGAGAACGCAAGTATGGCCTCTATTAGAAACAGGTAATCCTCCACTCGTACCATATAGGTCGAATGATACGATATCAAAGGGAAACCTTGCTACTGGCACCCTTCCCATCGGGGGATTTGGGTACGTTTGGGGATTTTTCCTTAAATTACACGCTTTACATGTATTTATATAATCCTTAAGTTTTGCTAATGCCGAGGGAACATAAAAATATTGTTTTAACTTGTGAAAAGTTTTAGCTACACCCAAGTGTCCACCTATTTCTGAATGAAAATATTCGAAGGCAGGTATTATTAAGCTTTGGGGGAGTACTGGGATTATTAAGGTTTGATTTCTATCGTTTCACCTGTTACTATCCTGCAAAGGATTTCCTTGTCCAAATCGTAATAAAAATTGTCTATTTCCCGCCTCAGGGCTTTGAACTTATCAGGGAGAGTATCGGAATTCACAAAATAATTAATGAGAGTCAAACACATTTCGTCCTTAACTTGGTTTCTTTTAATATTGTATAGGGATAAGGGGCTAAGAGTAATTTCGTTTTCTTCTGTTAGGATTTTAGGTTTATTCTTCTTGTGTTTTCGTTTACCGGCATTGATGGCATTTATTTGTTTAGTTTCATTATCCGAGAGGTTATTCTCAGGGTATCTACTCAGGAAATCGCAGGGGGCATTTTGTTTACCGGTCACATGTTCAAATTCATAATCCAGATCTTGGAGATTTTCATTATCCATCTAGCTTAGATTCCAGTTGGATTTTTGATTGTGCTTAGATACTGTAAGCTTTTATGGTCCGAACGCAACTTATATTTTCGACCAACTAAATAATGTCTAAATTTGTCTAAGTGGTAAATTATAGATAGCAACTCCAATTGCGTTGCTGAATAACTTCTTTCGCCTTTCGTTAGAGTTCTACTTGAATAGCATATGACTTTCTCTATATATTGAGGGGGGTCCTGTTGGGATTCGGGGTTGTTTTCCACGGGGATTAATTGGGAAAGGATTGCACCGATACCTAGAGCTGAAGCATCAGTGGTAACCACAAATGTTCCTTTTTCAAAGTCTGGTAGCGCTAATATTGGTTCAGAAGTAAGAGCTTTCTTGAGGATGTCTAAGGAAGTTTGAGCTTCCTGCGACCAGGTAATATTTTGGGAATTCCCTTTGGTTAGATCTGTTAGGGGTTTTGCGATTTGGGCGTAGTTGCGTATAAATTTTCTAAAATAACTGGTTAAACCAATAATGCCTCTTAATTGTTTTATAGTTTTTGGCGGCTTAAGATTCTCTACGCATTTTATCTTCTCAGGGTCTGGTGATATTTGACCTTGGGTCACTATCATTCCTAAGAATTTTATTTCGGATTGAAACAAATTTACTTTTTCAGGTCTACATTTCAGATTACCCTCTCTGAATTTTTCGAAAACTTTGGTTAATGTGTTTAAATGGTCCTCTGGTGTTTCTCCCACACAAATAACATCATCCACAAAGTGGATAATATTTTCTATACCTCGTAATAAGTGTAACAGGGGTCTACATAATGCACTTGAACTAGATTTGAGTCCGAAGGGTACTCTCAAATATTCATAAGAGCCACATTCCGTTGTCAAAAAAGCCGTTTTATAAACGTCATTATCTGCTATCTTAACCTGATGATAACCTTGCGTGAGGTCAAGAGATGTAAAAATTTTGTTCTTGGTTGAAATGGAGTCTAGGATTTCATCAATTCGGGGCAGGGGAAATTTGTCGCTAACTACCTGCTTATTTAAGGCTCTATAATCTACTACAAGCCTAAGGTCCTTGTTCTTTTTTGGTACTAGTATAACGGGGGCTGAATACGGGCTTATACTTGGCCGTATTATATTGTTTCTTTCTAACTCGCGGATTTTATTTTTTAACCATCCTTTGTAGGGATGAGGAATGCGATAGGGCTGTTTAGCTACGGGCAACCCTGTGGTTTGGATAGAATGTTCGTAGAAAGGTATCAACCCGATATCTTCCTCGCATGTAGAAAAAATATCTCTAAAATTCCAGAGCAATTCACATAATTTTTCCTTTAATTGCGTATCTTGGATATGATCTAATTTAAATTTTTCCAAAAAGTGGGGTTTTGTTAGGGGGTAGTTATTCTTTGGATTCCCATCACCAATATTATTAACTAAGCTTTCCTTGGAGTTTCTCCATTTGTTTAGCTCGTGCTCAGAAATAACTTGTATTTCAACGAGGCATGTTCCCTTTTTTAATGTGATTGTATCATTTTCATGTGTATTAGTTAACCAAATAAAACCTTCTCCTTTGTCATATGAAATGATTTGTTCCTCACAAAACAGATTTTCTGGGATTTCTTTATACGGGGATGCAAACCAAATTTCGGAATTGTCATTTACGGGGGTGAACATTTGAGAGATTTGAACTCTTTGCATAGTATTTGGAGGGATTTTTGTTTTACTGACCGAAAATCCATAATATTTTTCTTCTGAGTTATTTTCTATTAAGTTGAGGCTGGCGCTTGGTTGCGTCAAGTCTTCCGTTTTCGGGGTTGATTGCAAGGGTAAATTCAAGTCCTTTCCCCTTACAATAGTACTTAGATTTATTATTTCATTCCATAATTCAACTATTTTCTTTATTTCTGTTTGTCTATACTCCTGCATTTTTCCCATTTTTGCTTTTATTGACTCGATCCATTTGCTGCTTGATTTTCTCTCTCGTCCTGTGGGAGAAAATGACGAGGGGTGAGGTACAAAGGACTTTATTCTATTCACTGTTGCTTCCCCTCTCTCCATGCGTTGGAGGTTAGAATCGTATGGATACACGAGTCTGTTATTTGCTATATCCAATAAAACTTTATTAGATTTTAAAAAATTAGCACCAATTATAGCCTCATATGGGAAATTTTTGCAGATTATGAAGTTTGTAGGTAAGATTTTATTATCTTTTGTTACATCTAAACGTATGGAGCCTTTAGCCTCCAGCCTATGACCTGTGACACTAGTTAAACTGGGAATATTGAAATTTTTCCGTCTCTTAATATATATTGGGAGTCTATTAAATACATTCGAATTTATTATATTAACTGATGCACCTGAATCTATTAACGCTTTGAAATTAATGCTTGCAACACTAAAATTATCTAATATAGGTAATATGTCATTATCATCACTCAAGGAAGGTACAATTACTGGATGGGACCTATAAAAATTACTGGCCTCCAGGGTCCCGGTTAATTTTCTTGGGGCCTAATTCGTTTCCCTGTGCGCTTATCTGATAAGTTGGCGTTTGAGGTTGGGGTTCGGTGGGAATTTCACTTGTTAGGGAAGTTCGAAGTTGATTGACATTTGATTGTCTTGGTTGCCACGTATTATTGCGTGGGTTAAAGTTTCTTGTGCCGACGGCTCGCGGCATTTGTTCATTTTGTATTGGCGAAAAATTTCTTTCGTTTCCCGTCGGGAAAAAATATCCTCTGTTATCGGTTGTATTCCTGTTGAATCTAGTTGGATACACCGATCGTGAATTAAATTGGTACATGTTTTGTCGCGTGTTTGCGTTGGGGAACCGATACTTATTTTGTCTGTTGGGTGAGGGATTGGAATAGGATTGTTGAGGCGTATATTGGGAAGGATTCGAATATGCAAATCCTTGTTGGTACGGGTTGCAGAACGATGGGAAACGTGGGGGGTTATTTCTATAGTTTCCTGCCCCATTGGCACTTGAGTTTGTTCTCCCGAACAAACGATTATTAAAACTTGGGGTTGCTGGTGTATATTTGTTTTTAGGACGGCATTCCCTGGCAATATATCCTTGTTTATTACATGCATAGCATATAATTGGGGGGTTCTGCACGTTGTTTGTCGTATTTGTGGGTACAAAACGTACTATCCTTTGCCTCGTAAGGGTTGGAGATCTATTTTGGTTCGGTTTAGGTGAATTATCTCTCGAAAAGCATCCTGGGGAAATTGCTCGTGATCGTCCTGGGGTTGCATTTTCTATGTTATTTATTCTTGACTTATTGTGGTTTGCCACAATCGAGTCAATTTCAATCATTCTCTCTACTTCCTGAACTGCTAGCTCTAATGTTTGAATATTTTTTGATATTAACATTCGGTATAGTTTGGGGCTTAATCCTTGCATGAAAGCATTAAGTACAATTTTATCGTATAAAGGGCCCGATTCTTTTCCATATTTTGCCTCAATGGATACCATTACCTTGTGTAGGTATTCCCTAACATTTTGTGTTTCATCGAAACATACTGTACCATGCTTTAATTTGTGTGTTGAACTAGATTCAACAAATCTTTCTCGGAACGCTTTTAGCAATTTGTCGATTGAGTTTATTGGGAGGTTGTTATCTTCCCCTATTGTTTGTTCTATTTGTTTCAGGAATGTTAATGCCTGTCCCTTAAGTCTCATTAACAACATGCTCATTAATGATTTTAAGTCCGTTTGGGTTACTTCTACGAATTGGTTTAATTGAATAACAAATTCGTCTACGTCTGCATCACCGTTATATGAAGGAAGTGTTTTTGAAATTTCCACTGTTTTGGCAATGAGTTTTTGCTTTAATAATTGTTCGTTTTGATCCAACGACATTTTGTTTTTGTTTTTTTTTCAAAATAAATTAAAATTCGGCACTGTTTTTTTTTTTTTAACTTAAATTTGGCACGTTTAAATTATATTTTTGTTATTATTTTAAGGGGACTTAGGCTTAATAAAATATTGCACTACAAAGCATGCACAATAAATGGCACTTTCAAAGCATGCGCAAGTAAATTATAAGTCTACAAGATATCACACTTTTTCCCATGCGTAATATTTCTCAATAATCTTTTTTTTTGTTTTTTTATTTGTCCTTATGTTTTGCTCCTTTAAACAGGCCACGCCAATTCTAATGGGGGGTTTCTTTTAAAGATACAATTGTACTTATATCTTCTGATGTTTCCTAATACGGAGATTCCAATTAATTCATTCAATGGGGAAATAGTCAAGCTCTTAGCTGACGGTTCGCGTGTGGCTTACCTGAGTGGAGGCTGAACTTCTAGAGTGGGGAGCTTAAACTAGGAGTACGTGTAGGGAGCTTATATTAACGGCCATACTGAGTCAAAATCAGACTGATAAGTTTCAGTTTCCCTAGGGAGCGAGTGGAGCCACAAGGACTAACAAACTTGAGAAATATTAACATAGAGAGAATAAAATAAGAAAGTAATGCATTTATTGTTACTCGAATAATTGTCGCAGAGCTTCGGTTATATCAACACACTTGTAATACGAGACACTAATACAAAATTGTCATCTGGAGCGACGCTACGCAAAAGTTAATGCACTGTCAAAAGGTTCTCTCGAAAGTTTATTTTGAATAGACTCACATAATATAAATCACAAGAAATTCCTCGGTTAGGCTGGTGTATAACTCCTCTAAGACTCCCATAAGACTGGCGCAAAAATTGCTAAGTCCTAACTATCTACTCTTCCTAATTTCGCCAGAGGTTACATTCGGGCGTTGCTCACAAGTATATTTTACAGTCCCTATTGGCTGCACTACTTGTCCTACATCACTATTGGACGGGCTTGCACCAATGGGCTACTTAGGTTTAATTAAAGTTTATGACTTTTAAGATATCACTCTGGAATTTTTCTAATAAAGCGAAGTTCTACATTGTAACTTTAATTACAATTTATAACTTTTTATAATAACACTTTGGATTTTTTTTTTCGGAACGAACAAAGTTTTACACTGTAACATTTTGCTAGCAGGGGGTCGCTTAATTTTCAGGAGACTTATAATTTATTTCTGTGAAAGCTGGTAAACGATAATACAATATAATTGCATTGAGATACCCAGTTTTAAACTTAGTCTCCAGAATAATGCAATTAGCTTATACAAAGATATTTTGCATCTCGAGTGACTATTTTTTGTATTATAAATCTTACTCTCTTGATAGTTTGGTATTTCGAGCTCTTATTATTCGAACTACTTTGTTAGTCGCCTGTCATATAAGATTTGGTCAAGCTAATATTTATTGCATACTTTGGTGACGTGGAGTCGGATTTGCTTATTACATTTTCTGTGGGAAAGATTTTTACAATGTATTATTTAATTAACTACATTTGTTTAGCTATTTTAAACTGAAACGCTTGAGACTTGCTAAAAGACTCTTACAATGTATTGTTTAATTAAATACATTTGTTTCACTATTTTAAATAGAACGCTTGAGGCTTGTTTGATCTGTAGGTTACTTGAACTTTTCAGGTTCATATTTTGGGTTTATATTTCGGTTGTTTTTATTTTATTTGGGTAACTTTAATTGAAAAATTCTGAGGCCTTTGAAAATTAATCCCATTACATAGGGTTTCAGACAAGGTAGTTCTAATGATGTACTTTTGTTTTGATCTTACTCTATTTTTAGGAGTTTTGTTATATTTCTTAGCATTGGACTGATCGTCTCTTACTAGGTTGCTAGCTACTGCTGCAACCCAAATTCACATATATATATTTATTTATGAGAGGCAGCCTGGCCGAGTGGTCCAAGACACTGGTGTTATCCACCAGTCTCTTCGGAGGCGTGGGTTCAAATCTTACCGCTGGTATAAGATTATGTTTGAAAGACTGCAGTGTGAAAAGACATCAAAAATGCAGTTTTTGGTGGAAAAATTTATTCTCTTTTAGAAATAGTTTATTTTAGTTACTATAGAATTTTAACCCAATTAATTTCCTTTAAAATGAGCTATTGAACAACCCTCTACGATGTTCCAGTACCAAGCTATCTGTGGAAAAGAAAAAAAAAGAAAAGAGAAAAAAATATCCCGTTTGGGGAGAATAACGTGGTTAAAGTCAATTTTCTTGATTTTCAAGCCAATATATTTCCCTTGCTGTTCAAGCCAAGGGACAGAAAGTTTCCTATACAGGGGTTTCGGACAAGCGATTCTAATGGTGTACTTTTTGTTTTGATCTGACTCCTTTGTTAGGAACTGTGGGTTTTTATATTTCTTAACATTGGACGTGATCGTCTCTTACTAGGTTGCTAGCTACCGCTGCAACTCGGACTATAAATAAAACCATATTATTACTATATCATTAACTATAATTAAGTTGAGTATCTAATCTAGTATAGGCAAGAGTTCGTTCTTCATTATAATTTCTTTACTGTAAAACTAGCAAAACAGTTTTTAAGTCTGATGAAGATTTAACTGATGTGTCAAAATTAAGGTTGCAAGTCAACGATTTTGTTTTGGCCTTATTATAATTGGTATGGTGAAAAAATAATATGCATATGGTTCTTAAATCATACTTTTTTATGGTCCCATTTGGTCTAGTTGCTAGGATAGTTAACTTTCACTTAAGAGGCCCAGGTTCGATTCCCGGTGTGGGAAAATTTTTAACTCTATAATCTTCGAACATTCGAACCTTTATAATTTATAATGATGTATAATATAAATACTGTAATCTTCACTATAGTGAAGTTGCCTACGCAAGTTAGTATAGGGAAGAGTTCGATCTTAATTATAACTAATATGTTCCAGTGCCAAGCTATCTGTGAAAAAAAAAGAAAAAAAAAGATGTCGTTTAGGCAGAATGCTGTAGTAGTTGCCACTTTTCTTGATTTTCAAGCCAATATATTTCCCTTGCTGTTCAAGCCAAGGGACAGAAAGTTTCTTATACAGGGGTTTCGGACAAGGCGGTTCTAATGGTGTACTTTTTGTCTTGATCTGACTCTTTTTCTTAGGAGTTATGGGTTTTTATATTTCTTTACGTTAGATGTGATCGTCTCTTACTAGGTTACTAGTTACCGCTGCAACCCGGATCTTGGTTAATATGATTTGCTTTTTTTTTGATGTTATGATGAATAAAAAAACTTACAGCTTGTAATAAAAAAATGTTTCGCTAAATCGTAGATGACGTTCTGGTCTTTACAAGGCATAGAGGGCGTTAGGTCTACTCGTGTTTGCTGTAGTTTATGTTCTTTCTAAGCTTAACTTGATTATTTATTGTAGATTTTTATTCGTTTTGGGTTTCACTTATATGTTCGTAGTGATATATATTTGTTTTAGACTTGAATTAGTATTTCACTTTATTACCGTTCGCCTTACGTTTAATGTAGCTCTTTTTTTTCCTTAGAAAAACTTCTTTTGTGGGATTTTTTTTATATCTATTAATAATAGAGAAACTCCAATTAAGGAACCCTAAGATTGTTGCTAATAGAGGAAAATGTAGCAGACAGGCGTTAGCCAAGCTTTACCCAACTTTCTGTAATCATTCTTCCCTTTTAGCTTCTACAATTTTCCCGCTTTTTAGGAAAGAAAAATTATAAGGAATCTGGATGGATTTTTTTTTAGATATCACAAATTTTTGTTGCTTCTTCCATCAAACAAGTTTTTTCAACTGAAAGTAAGGAGCAACATTAAAACTTAAAACGAACAAAAATTATTCTGTGTATGAGGGGATCTGCCCCCTCCACCCTCAATGCGTCTCTCTTCGCATTAAAGTTTTTTAATACTTTAAAAAAAGCTTCTTATTCTATTTAAAACGACTGTATTCCAGGAGTTGTTCTTAAAGAATTGAGACAATAAGTCAGACTTTCTATTATAGAAATTTCGAACCAGAAAGAAGATCACTGATGCGTGTTTTTTTTCAGGGGTGATCATATCAAACCATTTGATTGAATTGAATGGCTTATTTGAATGGAAATTAAAAGTTTTAGTGTCCTTTTTAAGTGACAGAAAGATTGGAGGGTAACTACCCCCTCTCCCATATCTCTTTTTTCCAATGACATCTGATCGATGTCTGTCCTTTTCGCTATAATTTTGAGAAAGACATTTGGTTCAGCATAGTTGATAGGTCCAATAACAATGACTCTTGGGATGACATGACCTCCCCCCCCCACAATCCCTGGTAAAAGGGTTGTAAGTTATGCAATTTGCCCATTGTTGTATTTGCTATTGGGAAATATAAGACAATTTTCCATGGGGGAATTTTCAGCGGGAAAATTTTTTTGCGGGAATGATTTTCGGGGGATATTTTCTACGGAGGGGGGAGCCCTTCCTTTTAGATTTCTTGGCATAATTTGAAAAACGATCAGAAATAAAATAAAAAAAACAAAGCAAGTTTCAACTGAAAGCGAGAAGCAGCATTAAAAATTAAAATAAATAGGAATTATTCAGTGTATGAGGTGGGCTGCCCTTTCTTCAACCCTCGCTCTTTACGCTTAAGTACTAAAATTTGTTTTTAAATATTTCCCATTCAAATTCAACGGCCCTTGTGTTTCATGAGTCGTTCTTAAGGAACTGGACAACAAGTCAAACCTTAGGGTCAAAAGTGGGGTATTGAGGCGGAAGAAGCCCCCCCCCCCCATATACAAAAGGGTTTCTAATTGTTTTTAGTTTTAATATTACTCCTTATTTTCAGTTGAAGAACTCACTTTTTTATATTTGATTAATTAAAAAAACTTTTTCCACGAAATAAGTTTTTCAAAAAAAGTAAAGAACTCTATTAAACAAAAATAAGCAAAAATAAAATCAAATAATCTACCAAGAATGAAACTACCACAAATCAGCATCGATAAATAAATGAAACCCAAAACGAACAGAAATTACAATAAATAGCCGAGTCAAACTCAAAACGAACAGAAATTAACATAAGTTGGGCTCAAAACCCTTATGCCTTCCCAAGACCAGAACATAATTTGCCACTTTAATGAAAAAATATAAATGTTTTTACTTTTATAACTTTAATAAATCAAATAATATCTATATTTTGATTACTAAATATCAGTATATGTATATTAAACTGATAATGCACATTCATCTGTATTTTTTTCAGTAAAGTACAAATTATGTTCTGGCCTTGGGAAGGCATAGGGGTTTTGAGCCCAACTTATGTTAATTTTTGGTCGTTTTGAGTTTGACTCGGTTATTTATTGCAATTTCTGTTTGTTTTGGGTTTCATTTATTTATCGATGTTGATTTGTGGTAGTTTCACGCTTGGTAGATTATTTGATTTTATTTTTGCTCTTTTTTTGTTTAATGGAGTTCTTTATATTTCTTTGAAAAACTTGTTTTGTGGAAAAAGTTTTTTTAATTAATTTCTGTTCGTTTTATATTGACATAGTCTTTTCAGGGGAAAAGAAAAGAATACTTTAAATCTTTTCGTTTTTTTAAGAATATAGAGTTTGGCCTGCTAATTGTATGCTGGAGAAAAATTTTCAGCAATTTTCAACAACATACACCCTTTTAAAAATCTGGACACAAATAGTAGTGTTTAATTTAGTTTCATACCTCCTCCAGTTGACCTGAAATGGAAAACTTGATACCATTCGCAAAAAAATCTGTTTACTTTCTTTGATAGCTTGGATACACTTACGCTATTTTGATTTGGTTAAATTTTAAGAGCAGAAGTAGCCCCGAAAGTTTGAACATAATACCCTCAGTCGTTCTTGGGATACTGCTGAGATGCCTTATTGGGAATTAGCATTAAAAAAAGTGCATTTGGATTTAATCCTATGGCAAAATTTAGTTTTTAAACATAAAAGCAAATGGGAGGTTGGGCGTGGGAGGGGGATTTGTTTCCCTCCAATCACTTTCGACTATTAAAAAGGGCATCAGCCCTTTGTATTTTGAATTGAATGAGCCTTTTCGAAGTTCCGACGACAACTCCTTCGATACAAAGTGCCCTGGTCTAAACAACAACAACAATAAAAAAAATAATACATTATACCCGCATCGATCTTTACTATAAAACGTCTCTTACTAGGTTGCTAGCTACCGCTACAACCCGGATGTCAAGCCTTCCAATCACTTTCGACTATTAAAAAATGCACTAGGCCTTTCAATTTCCAATTGAATGAGCCCTTTTTGAGTTTCTACGACAGCACTTTCTATAAACACCTTATATGCCTCTAGGGCATAAATTACAACCCTTACCCTAAGGGCTGTGAGGGTGGTTGTCATCCTCTAAGACCTAATTTCAAGAACTTTCAACTACGTTAAACAAAATGGCTATCTCAAATTTTTGATTGGATGTTTCTGGGAAAATAGTGGGCGTGAGAGGGGCGTTAGTCGCTCTCCAATCACTTTCAACTACTAAAAAAGGCCCTAGCCCTTTCAATTTTCAATCAAATGAGCCCTTTGAAGTTTCTAAGACAACACTTTCAATAAAAACCTTATATGCCCGCAGGGCATAACTAACAACCCTTGCCCTGAGGGCGGGGGGGAGGGGTTGTCAACCTCAAAGACCTAATTTCCAGAACTTTCTGCAACATTGAAAAAAATGGCTATCTGAAACTTTTGATTGGATGTGTTTGGGGGAATGGTGGGCGGGATAGGGGAGTTAGTTACCCTCCAATCACTTTCAACTATTAAAAAGGGCACTAGCCCTCTCAATCTCCAATTGAATGAGCCCCGTTTGAAGTTTTTACGACAACTCTATTATAAAAACCTTATATGCCTCCAGGGAATAAATTATAACCTTTGCCCTGGGGGCTCTGGGGGGTTTGTCATCCTTAAATATATAATATCCAGAAGTTTCAACTACGTTGAACAAAATGGCTATCTCTAAACTTTGATTGAATGTGTTTGGGGATATGGTGGGCGTGAGAGGGGGTTACATACTCTCCACTTATTTTCTACTATTAAAAAGGGCAATTTCAATTTCCCATCAAATGAGCCCTTTTTGAAATTTCTACAACAACTTTCTGTATAAACCTTATATGCCCCCAGGGCATAACTTACAACCCTTGCACTGAGGGGTCTGATGGGGTTATCATCATGAAAGACCTAATTTCCAGAACTTTCGACTACGTTGAACAAAATGGATGTCTCGAAATTTTGATTGGATGTATTTAGGGAAAGGGTGGGCGTGAGAGGGGTTTAGTTGCCCTTCAATCACTTTCGACTACTGAAATGGCACTAGTCCTCTCAATTTCCAATTGAATGAACCTTTTCTGAAGTTTCTACAACATCGCTTTCTTTAAAAACCTTATATGCCCCCAGGGTATAACTTACGACCCTTGCCCTGAGGGCTGTGGGGGTGGAGGGGTTGTCATCCTTAAAGACCTAATTTCCAAAACTTTCAACTATGTTGAATAAAATGGCTATCTAAAAATTTTGATTGGATGTGTTTGGGTAAAAGGTGGGCGTGAGAGGGGGGTTAGTTGCCCTCAAATCACTTTCGAGACTATTAAAAAGGGCACTAGCCGTTTGAATTTCCAATCGAATGAGCCCTTTTTCAAGTTCCTACGACAAAGATTTCAATAAAAACTTATATACCCCCAGGAATAACTTATAACCCTTGCCCTGAAGACTGTGTGGGGAGTGTTTTAATCAAATTTCCTGAACTGTAGACTGCGTGAAACAAAATGGTTATCTCAAAATTTTGATTGGATGTTTTTGGGGAAATGGTGGGCGTGGAAAGGGTTTTAGTTACCTTCCAATCACTTTCGACTATTATAAAGGGAGCACTAGCCATTTCAATTTCCAATCGAACGAGTCATTTTTGAAGTTTCTACGACAGCGCGTTCCATAAGAACCTTGTATGCCCCAAGGGCATAACTTACAACCCTTGCCCTGAGGGCTGTGGGGGGTTGTCATCCTCAAAGCCCTAATTTCAAGAACGTTCCACTACGTTGAACAAAATGATTATCTTAAAATTTTGATTGGATGTGTTTGGGGAAAAGGTGAGCGTCAGAGGGGGGTTAGTTGCCCTCCAATCCCTTTCGACTCTTAAAAAGGGCACTAGCCCTTTGAATTTCCAATCGAATGAGCCTTTTTTAAAATTTCTACGACAACTCTTTGTATAAAAACCTTATTTGCCCCCAGGGCATAACTTACGACCCATGCCCTGAGTGCTGTGGGGGTGGAGGGGTTGTCATCCTTAAAGACCTAATTTCCAAAACTTTCAACTATGTTGAATTGGGCGTGGAAGGGGTGTTAGTTACCTTCCAATCACTTTCGACTATTAAAAAGGGCACTAGCCATTTCAATTTCCAATGGAATGAGCCATTTTTGAAGTTTCTACGACAACGCGTTCCATAAAAACCTTGTATGGCCCAAGGGCATAACTTACAACCCCTGCCCTGAGGGCTTTGGGGGGTTGTCATCCTCAAAGACCTAATTTCAAGAACGTTCAACTACGTTGAACAAAATGGATATCTCAAAATTTTGATTGGATGTGTTTGGGAAAATGGTGGGCGTGAGAGCGGGGTTAGTTGCCCTCTAATCACTTTCGACTATTAAAAAGGGCACTAGCCCTTTGAATTTCCAGTCGAATGATCCTTTTTTGAAGTTTCTACGACAACGATTTCTATAAAAACCTTATATGCCCCCAGGGCATAACTTACAACCCTTGCCCTGAGGGCTGTGGGGGAGTGTCCTCCTCAAAAACATAATTTCTATGTGGAAATCAACTACGCTGAACAAAATTGCTATCTAAAAATTTTGGTTGGATATGTTTGGGGAAAGGTGGGCGTGAGAGGGGGTTAGTTGCCCGCAAATCACTTTCGACTATTAAAAAAGGCACTAGACCTTTGAATTTACAATTGAATGAGCCCTTTTTCAAGTTTCTACGACAAAGATTTCAATAAAAACTTATATGACACCGGGGCATAACTTATAATCCTTGCCCTGAAGACTGTGGGGGGAGTGCTCTGCTCAAAGGTATAATTTCCCGAACTTTAAACTGTGCGGAACGAAACGGCTATCTCAAAATTTTGATTGGGTGAGTTTGGGGAATGGTGGGCTTGGAAGGGTGTTAGTTGCCTTCCAATCACTTTCGACTATGAAAAAGGGCACTAGCTATTTCAATTTCCAATCGAATGAGCCCTTTTTGAAGTTTCTACGACAACGCGTTCTATAAAAACCTCATATGCCCCCAGGGCATAAATTATAACCCTTGCCCTGAGGGCTGTGAGGGGGTTGTCATCCTTAAAGACTTAAATTCCAGATTTTTCAACTACGTTGAACAAAATGGCTATCTTAAAATTTTGATTGGATGTGTTTGGGAAAAGGTGGGCGTGAGAGGGGGTTAGTTGCCTTCCAATCACTTTCGACTATTAAAAAGGGCAAAAGCCACTCCAATTTCCAATTGAATGACCCCTTTTCGAAGTTTCTACGACAACTTCTTCGATACGAACTGCCCTGGTCTAAAGGAAAAAAAAAATAATACATTGTGCCAACATCGTTCCTAAATGCCCCCAGGGCATAACTTAAAACCCTTGCCCTGAGGGTTGTGGGGAAGTGACCTCCTGAAAAACATATTTTCTATCTGGAAATCAACTATGCTCAACAAAATGGCTATCTCAAAATTTTGATTGGATGAGTTTCGGGAAACGGTGGGCGTGGAATGGGTGTCAGATGCCTTTTAATCACTTTCGACTATTAAAAAGGGCACAAGCCACTCCGATTTCCAATTGAATGAGCCCTTTTCGAAGTTTCTACGACAACTTCTTCGATACGAAGTCCCCTGGTCTAAAGGAAAAAATAATAAATAATACATTGTGCCAACATTGTTCTTATATACCCCAAGGGCATAACTTAAAACCCTTGCCCCGAGGGTTGTGGGGGAGTGACCTCCTCAAAAACATATTTTCTATCTGGAAATCAACTACGCGCCAACATCGTTCTCTACTTAGGCAGCGCTATTGCGCTGCCTATGATTAAACTAAGATCAATATGTGCTTAAACACTACGGCAATGCGATAAATAAATTTTCGTATCGTGCCTCGACAAATGATGGCTGAAATGACTCGTATTTGATTTAAAGCATTAAATTTGCAAGCTTTTCGAAAGGCAATTGGCAAATAAGACTTTATGAATTACCAGGTGGTTATAGATGTTGAAACCGATTTAATCATATTACGAGAAGAGCCGAAATTTATAACAGTTTACACTCTGCCTAAGAAGAAAGCAGCTTATTTAGACTTGGTTATATTTTTAAAATCAGTGATGTCGATTTTACAACCCAGTATCAAGGCCAAGGTGTACATTGTAAGTATTGCTGGTCAGGTTGACAACACTGCAAAAGTAGATCTGAAAATAGTATAAATTGACCCGTCCCCGAAATGCAGTTATCGGAACTTTTGCAGCCATTAAAGATTGACTTAATGCAACTTAAAGCAATTTTTTTTAAAGTGTAATGCAAGAATTTTATGTAACTATTGATTTCCTTTCTCTGCCTTTCTCGCTTTGGGACAGCTAATTTGCAGGATAATTTCTGTTCGTTTTAAATTTTAACGTCACTCTTAGCTTTCATTTGAAAAGCTCATTTTATTTTTGACATTTTTACTTAAGGTAAGGAGCCAAACTAAAACTTGAAACTATCAGAAATTATTTCATATATGAGGGGGGGTTACCCCCTCATCAATCCCTCTATCTTCACGCTAACGTATTTGTACTTTTAAAAAAAAGCGTCCTATTCTAATTAAATTCTAATAATCTAAATTCTAATAATAAATAAGAAAATTCTAATTATGTTGAGTCATTCTTAAGGAATTGGGACAAAACGTCAAAGTTTAGGGTAAAGAACGGTGTATTGAGGAGGGAAAAGTCCCCCTCACATACGAAATAATTTCTGTTCGTTTTAAGTTTTAATGTTACTCCTTGCTTTCCTTCGAAAAAATTTGTTTATTTTATTTAATTTCCGATAGTTTTTCAAATAATGCCGAGATATCAGACTCTCCCTCCATGGGAAATCCCCCCCCAGAAAATTTCCTCTACAAAAGTTCCCCCCGCGTAAAATCTCCCCGGAAAATGCCCCTGGGAAATTCCATCCTCGCTGAAATTTCCGTCGAAAAACTTCTTGCGGACAATTCTGCCTGAAAAGTTCTCCTTCGTATGCTTTCATTTGAAAAAACACCTGTTTTTTACGTTATTTATTATCATTTTTCAAAAAATACCGGAAATCCCAATAGTATCCCCTCAATAAGTTTAAGAGGGGCCCTATCCATTCGAATCCCGATCCCGACACTTTTTTTTAAACTTCTTTAAGACGCAGCTGTTATCAATTTTTTTCAAGATACAGGTGCATGTTATGTAATAGGGAATGTTTACCTATGTTGACGGTGAAGCAATTTTTCGTCACATGTTAGTTTTATTAGGAATGACGCATTCTGATATGACATGTTAGAGGTCGGGGCCCTTCGGTCAAGTGGGTAACCTCCGCTTGTACTGAGGAGGACATACACGAGGGTGAAATTTATTTTCTTCAGAATTTCATTTTTCTTTCAAAGTGTTTTTTCTTTTTCGAGGCTTTTTTTTCGAGATTTATTTTTCTTTCTAGACGTTTTTTCTCAGGAAACCTTTATATTCCAAAGATTTTGTCCGCATTACGATTCGAAAGATATTTCTTCTCAACAGAATGGTGCGTTAGACAGCTGAACCAAGAAAGCCTTCCTAATATTTTAGTTGGGGAAACATATTCTACGTGATAACCTATTCCACGCAAGAAGAAATCCCTACCCGCTTTCTAGAATGAAAAAAAAAGAAACTTGTTTATTTACATTCTAGCTAAAATAATGAAAATAATATGATCAGGGTTCAGTTTCTTTGGACTTGAGTTCGTTTTTTAACTATAAATACAGACAGGAAAAAGCCTACGGCTTTTTCTTCTTTTAAATAGTAAGAGACGAAACTCAAACAATCAAGTAGCTAACTAAGTCCAATGTATGGAATGGTTTTTTATTTCAGTGATCGTCTTTTAATGTAAATAACTAACCTAATTACCCTAACCTAAATTAACTAAAATTTAGTATAGGCAAAAAGTCGTTCTTTATTATAATGTTGTTTAAATTAAAAAATTACTATTACTGATTAGGCATCATAAATATTTTTGCAGTTTACATAATAATTTTAGCGATTAAGCCAAAAAAGAAAATTTTGGTTCCAGGAGTTTCGGTTACTATTGAGACAAGTAGCTATTATTACTATAGAGTTCATTACATGGACTGTTTTATTGCTTCAAAATTCAAATATCTTTGAAAAGACTGCAGTATGAAAATACATCAAAAATGCAATTTTTTGACAAAATTGATTCTACTTTAAAAAGTATTTTATTTTTAAATACAAAAGTGACTAGATGTTGCAATTTCCTTTAAAATGAGCTATTATACAGCTCTCTATGATTTTCCAGTGCCCAGCTAGCTGAGCAGAAAGAAAAAGCGGAAAGAAAAAAATATCCCGTTTGTGGAGAATAACGTGGTAAAAGTCAATTTTCTTGATTTTCAAGCCAATATATTTTCTTTGTTATTCAAGCCAAAGGGCGGTAAGTTTCCTTTATAGAGGATTCGGACAAGGCGGTTCTAATGGTGTACTTTTTGTTTTGATCTGACTCTGTTTTTAGGAGTTGGGGGGTTTATATTTCTTGACATTGGAGGTGATCGTCTCTTACTAGGTTGCTAGCTACCGCTGCAACCCGGAAAAAACCAAAAGTTTGAACCTTAGTAGAAATCGTTGTTAGAAATTGGACTTGTTGTAATAATCAAATATCTTTGAATAGACTTATGTATGACAGAACATTTACTTGCGTAGAGAGCAAAATACTGGTAATTGCAAAAATAGTATATATTCTAACAAGGGATTACAACAATTCAAAAACCTTAAAAAATAAAACCAAAAGTTTGAACCTTAGTAGAAATCGTTGTTAGAAATTGGACTTGTTGTAATAATCAAATATCTTTGAATAGACTTATGTATGACAGAACATTTACTTGCGTAAAGAGAAAAAAACTGGTAATTGCAAAAATATTATATATTCTAACCAGGGATTACAACAATTCAAAAACCTTAAATAAAAAACCAAAAGTTTGAACCTTAGTAGAAATCGTTGTTAGAAATCGGACTTGTTGTAATAATCAAATATCTTTGAATAGACTTATGTATGAAAGAACATTTAATTGCGTAAAGAGCAAAATACTGGTAATTGCGAAAATAGTATATATTCTAACAAGGGATTACAACAATTCAAAACCTTAAAAAATAAAACCAAAAGTTTGAACCTTAGTAGAAATCGTTGTTAGAAATTGGACTTGTTGTAAATTTATGTTTCAGTTAAAATGGGCTAGATGTCGCTCTTTACTATAAATTAGCCATCTCTACAGCCATGGAACTGATGGAAATTACATAATCCCTGTTTATGTTTCAGTTAACATGGGCAAGGTGTCGTTCTTTATTGTAATTGCTGTTCAAGCCAAATGACAGAAAGTTTCCTATACAGGGGTTTCTGACAAGGCGGTTCTAATGGTGTACTTTTTATTTTGATCTGACTGCTTTTTTAGGAGCTATGGTTTTTTTTTATTTCTTAACATTGCACGTGATCGTCTCTTACTAGGTTGCTAGCTACCGCTGCAACCCGAATAAAATATATAATGAACTATATTGATCCTTTATGTATGATAACTCTCCTTGAACTTTTGTTTGGCTGTCTCAATTTTTGCATGTCTATAATCTTCATCATTGAGATAACACATCTTGCTGTTTTGTTTTGCTCTCTCAATTATTACTTCTCGATACGCCTGGTCGGTTGAATACCTTTGCTTTTTTCTTTTCAAGTTACTATCTCTGTTGTTTGTGTAGTACTGTTTTTTCAACTTGCGTATAGCTTGCTTCGATCTAACCATTATCCGGGTTGCAGCGGTAGCTAGCAACCTCCGGGTTGCAGCGGTAGCTAGCAACCTAGTAAGAGACGATCACGTCCAATGTTAAGAAATATAAAAACCCATAGCTCCTAAAAAAGGAGTCAGATCAAAACAAAAAGTACACCATTAGAACCGCCTTGTCCGAAACCCCTGTATAGGAAACTTTCTGTCCCTTGGCTTGAACAGCAATGGAAATATATTGGCTTGAAAATCAAGAAAATTGACTTTAACCACGTTATTCTCCTCAAACGGGATATTTTTTTCTTTTTTTCTTTTTTTTCTTTTTTTGTATCCAGAGATAGCTTGGCACTGGAACATCGTAGAGGGTTGTTCAATAGCTCATTTTAAAGGAAATTAATTGGGTTAAAAATCTATAGTAACTAAAATAAATTATTTCTAAAAGAGAATAAATTTTTCCAATAAAAACTGTATTTTTGATGCAGTGACGTCATAATTACTATATAAGATCATCATAGTTTTATATTAGAGCTATGACGTGAATAGAGTGACGTCATAATTAGTATATAAGGAAAGTCAAAACTGAAAATTCTCTCATTCTTTATTAGAATAATGGTTAGATCAAAGCAGGCTATACGCAAGTTGAAGAAAGAGTACTACACAAACAACAGAGATAGTAACTTGAAAAGAAAAAAGCAAAGGTATTCAACCGACCAGGTGTATCGAGAAGTATATACAATAAAGAACGACACCTAGCCTATGTTAACTGAAACATAAATAAAAATTATTTAATTTCCATTTATAATTAAGAACGAGCTCTTGCCTATACTAAATTTTATATGCCACTTAATTATAGTATAGGTTTTACATTAAAAGACTATCACTGGAATAAAAAACAATTGCATGCATTGGAATTAGTTAGCTACTTGATTGTTTGAGGTTCGTCTCTTACTATTTCAAAGAAGAAAAAACCGTAGGTTTTTTCCTGTTTGTAATTATACATAAGGATCGATACTTTAAATTGGAATTTGTAAGTATCGTCGGTATCATGGGTTTTATAATAAAGAAAGACCTTTTGCCTATACTAAATTTTATACGCCACTTAATTATAGTATAGGTTAGTAATTCCAAAGATAGCTTGGCACTGGAACATCGTAGAGAGTTGTTTAATGACTCATTTTAAAGGATTTGTAGAAAAAATCGAAAAATCCTTAAGAAATCATCATAAGTTAAAATTTCCCATACAAAATTTGAACTCAAGCCAACTGGGTGAGAGCTATCCCAACCTCTGGACCATATAGGATTTATCAAAATATCCGATTAATAACGTTTATGTTAAAGAACAAATTATAAACCTAGTTAGCTGTCTGATTATTTGAGGATCGTCTCTTACTATTCAAACGAAGAAAAAGCCGTAGGCTTTTTCCTGTTTGTAATTATAATCTGAATTCAAGCGGTAGTTATAGTAACGAACGGATTCAAGCCCAAAGAAACTGAACCCTGTGGTTCATTCATATTATCTTCCCTATTTTAGCTAGGATGTAAATAAAACGAGTTTCTTTTTTTATTACAGAAGGATCTAGATGTGGCAAGTTACTATTGAGACGAGTCGCTCTTACAATACAATACAGTTCGTTATCACGAACTGTTTGCTTTTATGTAACTATTGGTATCAAAATTTCGTTCTTTAGAGTTTCGGTTACTATTTTTCCGGGTTGCTATTAATAAAAAAACACATTTACAAATAAGATAACATTTAAGATCGATCGTTACCACAGAGTGTTTTGAACTCAAATCCTTCTTAGTTTTACAGCAAAGAACGACGATCTCTCGCCCATAGTAACTGATAAACGGTGGTTCCAGGGGTAATCTGGGTTGCAGCGGTAGCTATCCGGGTTGCAGCGGTAGCTAGCAACCTAGTAAGAGACGATCACGTCCAATGTTAAGAAATATAAAAACCCATAGTTCCTAACAAAGGAGTCAGATCAAAACAAAAAGTACACCATTAGATTCGCCTTGTCCGAAACCCCTGTATAGGAAATTTTCTGTCCCTTGGCTTGAACAGCAAGGGAAATATATTGGCTTGAAAATCAAGAAAATTGACTTTAACCACGTTATTCTCCCCAAACGGGATATTTTTTTCTTTTTTTCTTTTTTTTTTCTTTTCCACAGATAGCTTGGCACTGGAACATCGTAGAGGGTTGTTCAATAGCTCATTTTAAAGGAAATTAATTGGGTTAAAAATCTATAGTAACTAAAATAAATTATTTCTAAAAGAGAATAAATTTTTCCACCAAAAACTGCATTTTTGATGTCTTTTAACACTGCAGTCTTTCAAACATAATCGTATACCAGCGGTAAGATTTGAACCCACGCCTCCGAAGAGACAGGTGGCTAACACCAGTGTCTTGGACCACTCGGACAGGCTGCCTCTCATAATTTGGGTTGCAGCAGTAGCTAGCAACCTAGTAAGAGACGATCAGTCCCATTCTAAGAAATATAAAAACCCAAAACTCCTAAAAATTTACAGTAAAGAACGATCTCTCTCCCATAGTAACTGATATGTTACGTTAAAAGACGATCATTGGAATAAAAATTATTGCACGCATTGGACTTAGTTAGCTACTTGATCGTCTGAGGTTCGTCTCTTACTATTTCAAAGAAGAAAAAGCCGTAGGCTTTTTCCTGTTTGTAATATTTTCCTGTTTTATAATAAAGAACGACCTCTTGCCTATACTAAATTATATAGGCCACTTAACTATAGTATAGGTTATTAAAAGACGATCACTGAAATAACAAACCATTCCATACATTGGACTTAGTTAGCGACTTGATTGTTTGAGTTTCGTCTCTTACTATTTAAAAGAAGAGAAAAAGCCGTAGGTTTTTTCCTGTTTGTATTTTTATAATAAAGAACGACTATTGCCTATACTAAATTTTATACACCACTTAATTATAGTATAGGTTAGTAATTCAACAGATAGCTTGGCACTGGAACATCGTAGAGAGTTGTTCAATGGCTCATTTTAAAGGAAATTAATGGGGTTAAAACCTTGTGTAATTAAAACAAATTATTTTTATTACATTAAGAGATTTAAGCTACACGCAAGTTAAAAAATCAGTACTAAAAAATCAAGAAAAGTGGCAGCTACTACAACATTCTGCCTAAACGGGATATTTTTTTCTCTTTTCTTTGTTTCCAGAGATAGCTTGGCACTGGAACATCGTAGATAGTTGTTCAATAGCTCATTTTAAAGGAAATTAATTGGGTTAAAAATCTATAGTAACTAAAATAAATTATTTCTAAAAGAGAATAAATTTTTCCACCAAAAACTGCATTTTCGATGTCTTTTCACACTGCAGTCTTTCAAACATAATCGCATACCAGCGGTAAGATTTGAACCCACGCCTCCGAAGAGACTGGTGGCTAACACCAGTGCCTTGGACCACTCGGCCAGGCTGCCTCTCATAAATAAATATATATGTGAATTTGGGTTGCAGCAGTAGCTAGCAACCTAGTAAGAGACGATCAGTCCAATGCTAAGAAATATAACAAAACTCCTAAAAATAGAGTCAGATCAAAACAAAAGTATATCATTAGAACTACCTTGTCTGAAACCCTACTAGATAAATAATGAATGTCATCATAGTTTTATATTAGAGCTATGACGTGAATAGAAAAACACGAAAATATAGTGTTGTTTCTGATGACGTCATGAAATAATATCATTGCGCCATGACGTCAATAAAATAATTACGCCGTGACGTCATAATTACTACTTAAGAACGACAAAGATGTAAATTCTCTCATTCTTGATTAGATAATGGTTAGATCGAAGCAAGCTATACGCAAGTTGAAAAATATAGTAAAGAACGACATCTATCCTATGTTAATTGAAATATAAAAAAGGATTATCGAATCTTCATTGGTAACCGGGTTGCAGTGGTAGGTAGCAACCTGGTAAGAGACGATCACATCCAATGTTAAGAAATATAAAAACCCATAACTCCTAAAAAAAGTCAGATCAAAACAAAAAGTACACTATTAGAACCGCCTTTTCTGGACTATCTTTTCTATTACTTGGACTATCTGTCTTGACTTTTCTCTGTCCTACAGTTACCCAGCGTCTTGATGCAACCTATACAACCTATTGTAAAATACTTGATAACTTCAATTCAAAACCAACGGACTCGGTCGACGGACCGAGTCTCAACGAGTCTCACTCTCCGAAAATCAACGGACACAAACCATTGCATACATTGGACTTAGCTAGTTACTTGATTGTTTGAGTTTCGTCTCTTAATATTTATTAAAAGAAGAAAAAGCCGTAGGATTTTTCCTGTTTTTATTTACAGTTAAAAACAATTATATATAGAACTGACATTTATCTCGCTCTTACCCTATTTACTGTATAGCAGTCAAGCTATACTGCACTGTCTTCTTAATTGTCTTTTGAGTGGTAGAAACAGATTATGATTACAACTACAGACATAATAATTACTACAATTACCACAGCTACTAATAAGAATAATCAGTACAATTACATATGAGCAGATTTACATTGGAACTAATCTCCATTTGAGCTGATTTATAGTAAAGAACGAACCATGAAGCATATATAAGGACCAAATGTGTAGTATTTTATAATAATCATTATATTAAAGAACCAATCATGAAGCATATATAAGGACCAAAGATGTAGTATTTCATAGTAAAAATTATACCTAGTAAGAGACAATCACGCCCCATAGTAAAAATGACCTTTAACTCCTAAAATTAGAGTCAGATCAAAACAATGAGTACACTATTAGAACCGCCTTTTCCAAAACCTCTATATAGCAAAATTAACGTCACTTTGCTTGAACAACAGGAAAATATATTGGCTAGAAAATCAAGAAAAGTGGCTGAAACTACGATATTCTCCACATAAGGCATCTTTTTTTCTTTCCTTTTTTTTCTCCTCAGGTAGCTAGGCACTGGAAAATCATAGAGAGCTGTATAATGGCTCATTTTAAAGAAAATTGCTACATCTAGTGCCTTTTATATTATAGTAAAGAACAAATCATGAAGCATATATAAGGACCAAAGGTGTAGTATTTTATAGTAATCAATCAGTAACAGTAAATTACAAAAAAAGACGATCATTGGAATAACATACAACTGCATACATTGGACTTAGTTTTACAATAAAGAATGAACTCTTGCCTATATTACATTAAAGAACGAACTTTAGTCCATAGTAACTGAAATTATATTAAGAGACGATCATTAGGATATCATACATAAGGCAATATAGTATAGTAAAGATGCAGCTACTACAGCATTCGGCCTAAACACCATCTTGTTTTTCTTTCTTTTCCACAGATAACTTGGCATTATAATAAAGAACGAATATCATAAAGAAAGAACTTGTATATAATAAAGAACTTGTTTCTCCGGAGCTAGAAACAAGTCCTGTTTGTTAAGAATGAGAAATCGAGATTAAGAAGGTATCAACTTCCTTCCACTAAAAATTAATACAATCTATCGGATATAGCAGGTAAATTATACTTACTGGAGAGCCTACCGAGTTGTACTACCTAACATAGCAGCTAGCCTGTAGTCTAACAATCCCTTGAATCACCCTGAGTCAAACAGTTCGTGGTAACGAACTGTAAGCGAGGAGCGACCCAGCTCAATGGTAACAGAAACGCTAAAAAACGGAATTTTGATTATAATAAAGATCGAACTCTTCCCTATACTAACTTGCATACGCAACTTCACTATAGTTAAGATTACAGTATTTATATTATACATCATTATAAATTATAAAAGGTTCAAATTTTCGAAGATTATAGAATTAAAAATTTTCCAACGCCGGGAATCGAACCCGAGCCTGTTAAGTGAAAGTTAAATATCCTAGCCACTAGACCATATGGAACCATAAAGAAGTATGATTTAAGAGCCATATGCATATTTTTATTTCACCGTACCAATTATAATAAGGCCAAAACAAAATAGTCGACATGCAACCTTACTTTTGACACATTAGTTAAATCTTCATCAGGCTTAAGAAATTATCCGGGTTGCAGCGGTAGCTAGCAACCTAGTAAGAGACGATCACGTCCAATGTTAAGAAATATAAAAACCCATAGTTCCTAACAAAGGATTCAGATCAAAACAAAAAGTACACCATTAGAACCGCCTTGTCCGAAACTCCTGTATAGGAAACTTTCTGTCCCTTGCCTTGGCTTGAACAACAAGGGAAATATATTGGCTTGAAAATCAAGAAAATTGACTTTAAACCACGTTATTCTCCCCAAACGGGATATTTTTTTCTCTTTTCTTTTTTTCTTTTCCACAGATAGCTTGGCACTGGAACATCGTAGAGGGTTGTTCAATAGCTCATTTTAAAGGAAATTAATTGGGTTAAAAACCTTTTGTAACTAAAATAAATTATTTCTAAAAGAGAATAAATTTTTCCACCAAAAACTGCATTTTCGATGTCTTTTCACACTGCAGTCTTTCAAACATAATCGTATACCAGCGGTAAGATTTGAACCCACGCCTCCGAAGAGACTGGTGGCTAACACCAGTGCCTTGGACCACTCGGCCAGGCTGCCTCTCATAAGGGAAATATAGGGAAATATATTGGCTTGAAAATCAAGAAAAGTGGCAGCTATTACAACATTCTACCTAAACGGGATATTTTTTCTTTTTTTCTCTTTTCTTTTGTGTCCAGAGATAGCTTGGCACTGGAACATCGTAGAGGGTTGTCAATAGCTCATTTTAAAGGAAATTATTTGGGTTAATAAATTTTTGTACTTAAAACAATGTATTTTTAAAATAAAATCAGTTTTTTACGAAAAATTGCATATTTCATGTTAAAGATTTATCAATGACGTCGTAATTGTATACCAGTGATAGGATTTGAACCCACACCTCCGAAGAGACTGGTGACTAACACCAGCGCCTGGACCACTCGGCCAAGAAAAATATCCCACAAACGGGATATTTTTTTCTTTCTTTCTTCTTCTTCTTCTTTTCCATAGATAGCTTGGCACTGGGAAATTGTAGAGAGTTGTTCAATGGCTCATTTTAAAGAAAATCTCTAGATCTAGTGCCATTTCTAATTAATTTTCTTTTAAATTAATTATTTTTACGGAAAACTTAATTTTTTATTATAATAAAGAACGAACTCTATTATTATAATAAAGAACGAACATTTTACCGATTATCTACTAATAACCATATATGACGTAATAAGTGACATGACGTAATATCTAAAACCTATTGTGTACTAATAACCATATATGAATTAATAAACGACGTGACGTAAAAATTGAAAAAATTTTATTTTATTTTCGTTTTTAGTTCAGAATCGCTAAAGTTATAAACTGCAAAAATATTTATGGTGTCTGAAACAATAGTTTTAATCTTTTAATTTAGACTAGAAAAATACCTGAAAATTTAAAATTTAGTTTAATTTTTGTTAGGTTCTTGATACTTGATACGTGACATAAAACATTCAACTAATGGTTACATAACGGTTTCAATCAAGCAAGCTATACGCAAGTTGAAAAAAACAGTACTACACAAACAACAGAGATAGTAACTGAAAAGAAAAAAGCAAAGGTATTCAACCGAGCAGGCGTATCGAGAAGTAATAATTGAGAGAGCAAAACGAAACAGCAAGATGTGTTATCTCAATGATGAAGATTATAGAAATGCAAAAATTGAGCCAGCCAAACAAAAGTTAAAGGAGAGTTATCACAATGATGAAGATTACCGCATCAAATATAAGAAAAACCAAAAGCAAAGGTATTCAACCGTCCAGGTGTATCGAGAAGTAAAAATTGAGACAACCAAACAAAAGATCAAGGAGCGTTATCAAAATGATAAACTTTATAGAGAAGCAACAATTGAGCAGGCTAGACAAACGAGCAAGGAACGGTATGATAATGATGAAGATTACCGAAACAAACATAAGAAAAAAGTTGCTACCAGAATGATGGGTAGATACTGGGGTGACAAAAGCTATAATGAAAAAATTAAATTCTCTGCGAAGTTGTACCGAAGAACGCATAAGGACAAAGGGAAAAATTACATTCAGAAATACAAGAAGATGGCAAAAATGCAGGCTGATCTTTGTAAATTGAGAAACATTTTACGCATGTTTTACCGGGATCACGAAAAGTATTCAAAATTACAGATTAAAATTATCTTTGAAAGAGCGGATGCTGTTGAAAAGTCGGCTAGAAATTCTTTGGCAAAGCTTCATAGTAATATCCAAAAGAAATGTTGTCAGTTTAACGAACAGCTTCCAAGGTATGGACTGGCAACTGCGGAACAGTTTATAGATGCAATGGAAAAAGTTCGACAACACAGTGAATATACAGAGGCGTACTTCTTAGAAAATTCGTATATTAATTTTGAAAGGAGCAATTGCAGTTTATGTAGCAGCAATAAAAATATATATACAAGCATACCCATCAACAGCGAAGGAAAAGCAATGTTTTTCAATTATGGCGAAAACGAGCCTGTTAGGGTTATTAGTATGTGTGTTGTAAGACTAATGATTTAGAACAAATTCCTGGAACACGGACTCAAGAAAAAAGCATTTCTAACTGTGTTTTAAACAGTTCTTTTAGTTCTACTGAATATTTGGCAAAAAATTCTCTGTGTATTACATTAAAGAACGAAACTTTAGTCCGTAGTTATATTAAAGGACGATCGCCAGTGAATGAACACTGTGGTTCATTCATATTATCTTCATTATTTTAGCTAGAATGTAAATAAACAAGTTTCTTTTTAAATTTTAAATTGAAAAGATAGTGCTTGTAATTCAACATATCAAAAGTTCTCCCCGACGGGGAATCGAACCCCCTTCTCCCAGGTAACAAGTGGGCATACTTACCATTAGACCATCGAAGACTTACAAAATAAAAGTTACATATAAGATATCTAATCAAGAATGAGAGAATTTACATCTTTGTCGTTCTTAAGTAGTAATTATGACGTCACGGCGTAATGATTTTATTGACGTCATGGCGCAATGATATTATTTCATGACGTCTTCAGAAACAACAATATATTTTCGTGTTTTTCTATTCACGTCATAGCTCTAATATAAAACTATGATGCCATTCATTATTTATCTAGTAGGGTTTCAGACGAGGTAGTTCTAATGATATACTTTTGTTTGATCTGACTCTTTTTTAGGAGTTTTGGGTTTTTATATTTCTTAGCATTGGACTGATCGTCTCTTACTAGGTTGCTAGCTACTGCTGCAACCCAAATTCACATATATATTTATTTATGAGAGGCAGCCTGGCCGAGTGGTCAAAGGCACTGGTGTTAGTGCCAGTCTCTTCGGAGGCGTGGGTTCAAATCTTACCGCTGGTATGCGATTATGTTTGAAAGACTGCAGTGTGAAAAGACATCGAAAATGCAGTTTTTGGTGGAAAAATTTATTCTCTTTTAGAAATAATTTATTTTAGTTACTATAGATTTTTAACCCAATTAATTTCCTTTAAAATGAGCTATGAACAACCCTCTACGATGTTCCAGTGCCAAGCTATCTCTGGATACAAAAGAAAAGAGAAAAAAAAAGAGAAAAAAATATCCCGTTTAGGCAGAATGTTGTAGTAGCTGCCACTTTTCTTGATTTTCAAGCCAATATATTTCCCTTGCTGTTCAAGCCAAGGGACAGAAAGTTTTCTATACAGGGGTTTCGGAAAAGGCGGTTCTAATGGTGTACTTTTTGTTTTGATCTGACTCCTCTGTTAGGAACTATGGGTTTTTATATTTCTAACATTGGACGTGATCGTCTCTTACTAGGTTGCTAGCTACCGCTGCAACCCGGATAATCTAGTTTCAGTTAACAAATAAATTTTTGTTGAAACCCCCCAAACATTACTGCATTTTAAATAATAATGGATAATTATATAAAATAAAACCGTATTGACAAACACTATTTATGATAAACTATATCGGTTCCTTGATGTAAACTTACTAACATATACTATAATTAAGTGGCGTAAAAAATTTAGTATAGGGGAGATGTCGTTCTTTATTATACTACCGCTGCGACCCGGATAATTGACAAACACCATTTATGATGAGCTATGGAGAGAGATCGTTCTTACTGTAAATTTCAGTTCGTTCCTTATTGTAAATTAAAATTGGACGTGATCGTCTCTTACTAGGTTGCTAGCTACCGCTGCAACCGGATATCTAGTAGGTTTTCAGACAAGGTGGTTCTAATTATGTACTTTGTTTTGACCTGACTCTATTTTTAGGAGTTCTAGGTTTTTATATTTCTTAGCATTGGACTGATGCGTATCTTACTAGGTTGCTAGGTACCGCTGCGACCCGGATTCTATGCTATATGACTACAAACAGGAAATAACCTGTGGCTTTTTCTTCTTTGAAATAGTAAGAGACGAACCTCAAGCAATCAAGTAGCTAACTAAGTCCAAAGTGTGCAATGGTTTATTATTCCAATGATCGTCTCTTAATGTAAAATTACAATAAGGAAAAAGCCTATGGCTTTTTCTTAATTGGAATAGTAAGAGACGACCTGGCTACAAACTATTATTATGGCATCATTGATCAATCTTTAACATGAAATGTTCTTTACTGTAATGGTTTGTTCTTTACTAGGTTCCAGCCATCTCTAAAGCCATGATACTGATGGAAATTACATAATCCCTATTTATGATTCAGTAACATGGGCCAGGTGGTCGTCCTTTATGTAGTTGCTAGCTACCGCTGCAACCCAGATAATCGTCTTTTAATGTAACTCTTACTAGGTTGCTAGCTACCGCCTGCAACCCATATTCCAGTTACTATAGACTATACTTCGCTCTTTAATGTAACTTTTCATTAAACTGACAACATTTCTTTTGGGTATTACTATGAAGCTTTGCCAAAGCATTTCTAGCGACTTTTCAACAGCATCCGCTCTTTCAAAGAGAATTTTAATCTGTAATTTTGAATACTTTCGTGATCCTGGTAAAAACATGCGTAAAATGTTTCTCAATTTACGAAGATCAGCCTGCATTTTTGCCATCTTCTTGTATTTCTGAATGTAATTTTTCCCTTTGTCCTTATGCGTTCTTCGGTAAAACCTCGCAGAGAATTTAATTTTTCATTATAGCTTTTGTCACCCCAGTATCTACCCATTATTCTGGTAGCAAATTTTTCTTATATATTTTTCGGTAATCATCATCATTGTGATAACGCTCCTGATCTTTTGTCTAGCCTGCTCAATTGTTGCTTCTCTGTAATCTTCATCATTATCATACCGCTCCTTACTCTTTGTTTGGCTGTCTCAATTTTCGCATGTCTATAAAACTACATCATTATAATAACGCTGTTTGTCACTATCAATTATTACTTCTCGATACGCCTGGGTCGGTTGAGTACCTTTGCTTTTTTCTTTTCAAGATGCTATCTCTGTTTTTTGGTAGTACTGTTTTTTTAACTTGCGTGTAGCTTGCTTTATTGAAACAATTATGTAACCATTAGTTGAATGTTTAAGTCACGTATCAAGTACCAAGAACCTAACAAAAAATTAAACTAATTTTAAATTTTCAGGTATTTTTCTAGTCTAAATTAAAAGATTAAAACTATTGTTCAGACACCATAAATATTTTGCAGTTTATAACTTTAGCGATTCTGAACTAAAAACGAAAATAAAATAAAAATTAATTTTTTCAATTTTTACGTCACGTCGCTCATTAAGTCATATATGGTTATTAGTACACAATAGGTTTTAGATATTACGACATGTCACTTATTACGTCATATATGGTTATTAGTAGATAATCGGTAAAATATTCGTTCTTTATTATAATAATATGCATATGGCTCTTAAATCATACTCTTTATGGGTTCCATATGGTCTAGTGGCTAGGATAGTTAACTTTCACTTAACAGGCTCGGGTTCGATTCCTGGTGTGGGAAAATTTTTAACTCTATAATCTTCGAACATTTGAACCTTTTATAATTTATAATGATGTATAATATAAATACTGTAATCTTAAACTATAGTGAAGTTGCGTATGCAAGTTAGTATAGGGAAGAGTTCGATCTTTATTATAATGTTAGGAACTAAGGGTTTTTATATTTCTTAACATTGGACGTGATCGTCTCTTACTAGGTTGCTAGCTACCGCTGCAACCCGGATACCGCTGCAGGGATTTCAGACAAGGCGGTTCTAATGGTGTACATTTGTTTTTATCTGACTCCTTTCTTTGGAGTTATGGTTTTTATATTTTCAATATGGATGCAATCGTCTCTTACTAGGTTTCTAGCTACCGCTGCAACCTGGAAAATACCACGAACTGTTTGATTTATGTATTATATTGTTAATTTGACAACTTTAATTAATGACGTCATAGTCCAAGTGGCTAGCACGATTTTCCGTTAACTGAAAGGTTGGGGGTTCAAATCCAGCTGGGGTCATTTCTTTTAATTTGTAATTCAGCTATCAATAAAACCATTTCATTACTATATTATTAACTATAATTAAGTTGAGTATCTAATCTACTATAGGCAAAAGTTCGTTCTTTATTATAACATATTATTAAAATACTCATCTATATAATGATTCATTTTATTACTTCATTTACTGTGGGCTATCGTTCGTTCCTTAATATTACCTGATTACAAACAAGAAAATCCTACGGCTTTTTTTCTTTGAAATAGTAAGAGACGAACCTAAAACAATCAAGTAGCTAACTAAGTCCAATGTCTGGAATTGTTTGTTATTCCACTGATCGTCTTTTAATGTAATTTAGGCAGAATGTTGTAGTAGCTGCCACTTTCTTGATTTTCAAGCCAATATATTTCCCTTGCTGTTCAAGCTAAGGAACAGAAAGTTTCCTATACAGGGGTTTCGGACAAGGCGGTTCTAATGGTGTACTTTTTGTTTTGATCTGACTCCTCTGTTAGGAACTATGGGTTTTTATATTTCTTAACATTGGACGTGATCGTCTCTTACTAGGTTGCTAGCTACCGCTGCAACCTGGATACTATAATTACTGTAGGTTATAGCTCGTTGTTTAATGCAATAATTGTCGAAAGATGAACGTTTATAAATATTGCATTCACTTATTACGTCACATATGGTTATCTTTAATGTATTATTACAAAACAGGAAAAAGCCTACGGCTTTTTCTTCTTGGAATAGTAAGAGACGAACCTCAAAGAATCAGGCAGCTAACTAAGTCCAGTATAAGCAATTGTTTGTTCTTCTAATGATCATCTTTTAATTTTGGCGTTTCTTACTAGGTTGCTAGCTACAAATTAAACCCGGATTATGTAATAGGTTGCTAGCTACCGCTGCAACCTAGATATTCTTATTTCTGCTACTATGGGCTAAGGTTCGTTCTTTCATGTAAAACTAGCAAAACATTTTTTAAGTCTGATGAAGATTTAACTAATGTGTCAAAAGTAAGGTTGCAAGTCGACGATTTGTTTTGGCCTTATTAAAATTGGTATGGTGAAATAATAATATGCATATGGCTCTTAAATCATACTTCTTTATGGTCCCATATGGTCTAGTGGCTAGGATAGTTAACTTTTACTTAACAGGCTCGGGTTCGAATCCCGGTGTGGGAAAATTTTTAACTCTATAATCTTCGAACATTTGAACCTTTTATAATTTATAATGATGCATAATATAAATACTGTAATCTTAACTATAGTGAAGTTGCCTATGCAAGTTAGTATAGGGAAGAGTTCGATCTTTATTAAATTTAGCCTTTAAAATGAGCCATTGAACAACTTTCTACGATGTTCCAGTGCAAAGAAATCTCTGGATAACAAGAAGGAAAAAAATATCCGTTTAGGCAGAATGTTGTAGTAGCTGCCACTTTTCTTGATTTTCAAGCCAATATATTTCCCTTGCTGTTCAAGACAAATGACAGAAAGTTTTCTATACAGGGGTTTTGGACAAGGCGGTTCTAATGGTGTACTTTTTGTTTTGATCTGACTCCTTTTTAGGAAACTATGGGTTTTTACATTCTTAACATTGGACGTGATCGTCTCTTATTAGGTTGCTAGCTACCCCTGCAACCCGGATAATGTAACAATTGAACAACGCTCTACGATGTTCCAGTGCCAAGATATCTGTGGAATTACTAACCTATACTATAATTAAGTGGCGTATAAAATTTAGTATAGGCAAGAGGTTGTTCTTTATAATAATTTTTAACCCCATTAATTTCCTTTAAAATGAGCGATAGAACAACTCTCTACGATGTTCCAGTGCCAAGCTATCCGTGGAATTACTAACCTATACTATAATTAAGTGGCGTATAAAATTTAGTATTGGCAAGAGGTCGCTCTTTATTATAACGATCCTCAAATAATCAGACAGCTAACTAGGTTTATAATTTGTTCTTTAACATAAACTTCACTAATCGGATATTTTAATATATTCTATATGGTCTAGATGTTGGGATAGCTCTCACCCAGTTGGCTTGAGTTCAATTTCCGTATGGGAAATTTTTACTTATGATAATTTCTTAAGGAATATAATAAAAATTTCTTAATGTAATAAATATAATTTGTTTTAATTACAAAAGGCTTTTACCCCCATTAATTTCCTTTAAAATGAGCCATTGAACAACTCTCTACGATGTTCCAGTGCCAAGCTATCTGTTGAATTACGAACCTATACTATAATTAAGTGGCGTATAAAATTTAGTATAGGCAAGAAGTCGTTCTTTATTATAATAATTTTACCAAACAAAGGATTTGTCTTTGAACATATTAGCTCATTAAATATAGGTGTCCATTTTTTGTCAAAGTGCATGGAAACTGCAATTGGATCTAGACACGTCAACTCTGCTGGGGTCATTTTTGCCACACCAGGTAAGTTCTTATGGACAGTCCGTAAATAGTCAATAAATTCAGGAGAGTACCACTCAGCACATGAAACTGTCAAAAACAAAGTCGGTGGACCCAATTGCTCAATCATTGACTTACTTTATAGGAAAGAGATTGAAAATACTGCTGAGATCCTCTGATTTTGATTGAACAGAAAACAAAGTCGCTTCCATCTCTCCATCACGGGAATGAAGCCTGTCTATAAATTGACGAGCATTTTGATTTGGTTTCACAGTCCGCAACATATGACCAACGCTATTACACATGTAAGAGAATTCTTGCAATTGGAAGCTGTGAAAAAGAAACTGTTTGTCAAGACGAAACTTAGTATGTCTGCTAAGAAGCCTTGATTTAAAATATTCTGCATTCCTAATCCGAAATGGTCTTGCCTTGTCACGCAAGCCATATTTGCCTTTCGGGAAAAGATTTGGAAACACTTTTAGATCAAGTTCTTCCTGAAATAAGTCTTCGCTCTCACCTTTTAGTTTCTTGATTTGAAATTGGTCAGTACCAAGATCTTTCATTTGCTTAAAATCTTCAATGAAGTCTTTTGGAACCGCTGAATTGAGAGGCTGGACAGAAAAATGTTCAACCAATGTAGATTTTGCACTTTCTGTCAGTTTCTGAAGGATTGCAGCTTCCGGTATTTCAGGTAAATTATCAATACCAACCGCTTTTTCAGCAAGACGGGCTTCAAGTATTTTTTTTAAATCTTCTAGGGTGTATGCATGTATTGTTTTATAGAGACTGTTGTTCTCTCTTAACCACAACAGTGCTTCATGGACTTTTCTCAGATCTATTAGTGCAGTCCAAACATTCTTGTTGTAAGTAGGCTGACCATTGACAATGACTACAAAACTATCAATGTTAAGAAGTTTTTCAGGCTGAATATCTGCATTTGCTTGCACATCAACAGGTAGATATACTATTCTCCCCTTAAGAGCGTCAACAAGTTCTGTTCTAGGTCTCTTCAATGCAGTTACTTGCCCTAATCTGACGATCGTAAGACAAGGCATTACAAATCGAATCATTGCCATTTCAAAATTATTTAAACACTTTATACATTCCGGTGTACAGTCTATATGAAGGTTATTTAATACTGATCGGACATTCTCCTGACTTTTCAACATTTTCCCAGCACAGTAATCACAGACAAAGAATGAATCTATGACATCCTCTTTCCAACCTGTACATTGAATTAGTTCTTCTCTGTCATCTTTGGGTATGTCCTGTTGTAGGTGTTCTAAAATCGTGGCCATCATTACATCAAAACCTTTCTTATTTGAAAGGGATCTTAGACTCTTCAATTGGTATTTTGTCTTTATCTGCTCACAACTGTCACAATGCATTGTGGGGTATACATCCCTAATGTTAGCTACCTTATCAAGGCTCTCACCAAATAATTTTATTATTGTATTTTCATCCACAGAAACTCTAATATTGCCATCACCGTAAATGAAGTCTTGACTATTATTACGACAGAGTCTACTTGACACTTCTTCTATGTGATGACTTAGTTCCTTGTACGAGCCCTCGACTTTTAGTAGATTAATATGTTGTATAATCTTACATTTTGATACTGCCTTATATACGCTATTAATGAAACAGTTCAAGACAGGAAAATGTGGAGCTAGTGCCCTTAGAGAACGCAAATAGCTCTGACATCCCTCATTTGGGCTACAGTATAACGAATGCCCATGCTTTCTTGTGTCCCTGTAATTGATTTCACAATAATCCAAGCCGCCAAGGTAGAAATTAACCACTTTGTCAGTTGAAAATTTTAATGCTATATTGTTTTCAAGGATATCAAAAAGAATTTGACATAATTCAATATCCGTCGGATAGAGCTTGCAGATATCAGGGTGACATTGCCAAGTAACCTGCTGCCCAATTTTTGGTTTTGAATTTTTACTCAGATTGTTATAGGTGACTTCAGCCATCATAATTTCCTTGTCAGATCTAGTTTTAGAGCATTTTTCAATAGTTGTCTCGTACTTTGCAGGACAGTGTGTTCTACTACACAGAGAATTTTTTGCCAAATATTCAGTAGAACTAAACGAACTGTTTAAAACACAGTTAGAAATGCTTTTTTCTTGAGTCGGTGTTCCAGGAATTTGTTCTAAATCATTAGTCTTACAAACACATTTACTAATAACCCTAACAGGCTCGTTTTCGCCATAATTGAAAAACATTGCTTTTCCTTCGCTGTTGATAGGTATGCTTGTATATATATTTTTATTGCTGCTACATAAACTGCAATTGCTCCTTCCAAAATTAATATACGAATTTTCTAAGAAGTACGCCTCCGTATATTCACTGTGTTGTCGAACATTTTCCATTGCATCTATAAACTGTTCCGCAGTTGCCAATCCATACCTTGGAAGCTTTTCGTTTAAACTGACAACATTTCTTTTGGATATTGCCATGAAGCTTTGCCAAAGCATTTCTAGCCGACTTTTCAACAGCATCCGCTCTTTCAAAGAGAATTTTAATCTGTAATTTCGAATACTTTTCGTGATCCCGATAAAACATGCGTAAAATGTTTCTCAATTTACAAAGATCAGCCTGCATTTTTGCCATCTTCTTGTATTTCTGAATGTAATTTTTCCCTTTGTCCTTATGCGTTCTTCGGTACAACCTCGCAGAGAATTTAATTTTTTCATTATAGCTTTTGTCACCCCAGTATCTACCCATTATTCTGGTAGCAACTTTTTTCTTATGTTTGTTTCGGTAATCTATATCGTTATCATACCGTTCCTTGCTCTTTTGTTTCGCTGTCTCAATTTTCCCTTCTCGATACCCTGATCCGTAAGATACCTCTGTTTTGCTCTGTCATATTTCATTTTCTTAAATCCTGGATCACAAGACATCTTAGTAGCAATCCTTACGCGTGCTCGAGCTTTATTGCGTTTGGTGGCATTTTTATCTCTTTTAAATAAACTTTTCTTATATTTCAGGATGTTAGCTTTATTTTTTGTGTAGTAAAGTTTTCTATTAGTAGAAATTTGGATTGTTCTATTTTGATATTGTTTTTGGTTATTCTTTCTTTTTTTCCTTTCAAGTGAGACCATATTTTTTCAAGATTTAAAATTATTAAGCACACAAAATCCCGTGTCGAGTATCTAAAACCTAGCATAAAACAAAACTAATTTTAAAATTTTCAGGTATTTATCTTGTTTGAATTACAAAATTAGTATTATTGGTTAGACACCATAAATATTTTTGCAGTTTAAATAATAAGTTTAGTGATTCTGGACTGAAAACTAAAATAATTGCAATTATGAGACAATAATATGGAGATATGTACTTTACGGGTTACAGGATACAATAATAAATTTGAACTGAGATGAAAAAAAAATTTCTTCCAGGAGACAAAAAGCAAAACTAATTTTAGAATTTTCATGTATTTTTGTTGTTTAAATTAAAAAATTACTATTACTGATTAGGCATCATAAATATTTTTGCAGTTTACATAATAATTTTAGCGATTAAGCCAAAAAAGAAAATTTTGGTTCCAGGAGTTTCGGTTACTATTGAGACAAGTAGCTATTATTACTATAGAGTTCATTACCATGAACTGTTTTATTGCTTCAAAATTCAAATATCTTTGAAAAGACTGCAGTATGAAAATACATCAAAAATGCAATTTTTTTGACAAAATTGATTCTACTTTAAAAAGTATTTTATTTTTAAATACAAAAGGCACTAGATGTTGCAATTTCCTTTAAAATGAGCTATTATACAGCTCTCTATGATTTTCCAGTGCCCAGCTAGCTGAGCAGAAAGAAAAAGCGGAAAGAAAAAAATATCCCGTTTGGGGAGAATAACGTGGTAAAAGTCAATTTTCTTGATTTTCAAGCCAATATATTTTCTTTGTTATTCAAGCCAAAGGGAGGTAAGTTTCCTTTATAGAGGATTCGGACAAGGCGGTTCTAATGGTGTACTTTTTGTTTTGATCTGACTCTTTTTTTAGGAGCTAGGGGTTTTTATATTTCTTAACATTGGAGGTGATCGTCTCTTACTAGGTTGCTAGCTACCGCTGCAACCCGGATATTGACAAACACCATTTATGATGAACTATATTGGTCCTTTATGTATTCATTCTTTATTATAAAATAAATTACAAACAGGAAAAAGCCTACCGCTTTTTCTTCTTTGGAATAGTAAGAGACGATCCTCAAATAATCAGGCAGCTAACTAGGTTTATAATTTAATCTTTAACATAAACTTCATTAATCGGATATTTTAATATATCCTATATGGTCTAGAGGTTTGGATAGCTCTCACTCAGTAGGCTTGAGCTCAGTTTCCGTATGGGAAATTTTTATTCATGATGATTTCTTAAGGAAACATAATTAAAAATTTCTTAATATAATAAAAATAATTTGTTTTAATTACAAAAAGTTTTTAACCCCATTAATTTCCTTTAAAATGAGCCATTGAACAAATCTCTAAGATGTTCCAATGCCATGCTATCTGTTGAATTACTAACCTAAACTATAATTAAGTGGCGTATAAAATTTAGCATAGGCAAGAGGTCGTTCTTTATTATAAAAAGAGAAAAAAATATCCCGTTAAGGCAGAATGTTGTAGTAGCTGCCACTTTTCTTGATTTTTAGTACTGATTTTTTAACTTGCGTGTAGCTTGCTTTGATTTAACCATTATGTATTCATGAATGAGACCATTTACAGTTTTGACGTTTCTTATATAGTAATTATGACGTCACTGCATCAAAAATACAGTTTTTATTGGAAAAATTTATTCTCTTTTAGAAATAATTTATTTTAGTTACAAAAGGTTTTTAACCCAATTAATTTCCTTTAAAATGAGCTATTGAACACCCTCTACGATGTTCCAGTGCCAAGCTATCTGTGGAAAAGAAAAGAAAAAAAAAAGAAAAAAATATCCCGTTTGGGAGAATAACGTGGTAAAAGTCAATTTTCTTGATTTTCAAGCCAATATATTTTCTTTGTTATTCAAGCCAAAGGGCGGTAAGTTTCCTTTATGGAGGATTTGGACAAGGCGGTTCTAATGGTGTACTTTTTGTTTTGATCTGACTCTTTTTTTAGGAGCTACGGGTTTTATATTTCTTAACATTGGAGGTGATCGTCTCTTACTAGGTTGCTAGCTACCGCTGCAACCCGGACTAGTGCCCTTAGAGAACGCAAATAGCTCTGACATCCCTCATTTGGGCTAAAGTATAACGAATGCCATGCTTTCTTGTGTCCCTGTAATTGATTTCACAATAATCCAAGCCACCAAGGTAGAAATTAACCACTTTGTCAGTTGAAAATTTTAATGCTATATTATTTTCAAGGATATCAAAAAGTATTTGACATAATTCAATATCCGTCGGATAGAGCTTGCAGATATCAGGGTGACATTGCCAAGTAACCTGCTGCCCAATTTTTGGTTTTGAATGTTTACTCAGATGTTATAGGTGACTTCAGCCATCATAATTTCCTTGTCAGATCTAGTTTTAGAGCATTTTTCAATAGTTGTCTCGTACTTTTCAGGACAGTTTGTTCTACTAAACAGAGAATTTTTTGCCAAATATTCAGTAGAACTAAAAGAACTGTTTAAAACACAGTTAGAAATGCTTTTTTCTTGAGTCGGTGTTCCAGGAATTTGTTCTAAATCATAAGTATTACAAACAAATTTACTAATAACCCTTAACAGGCTCGTTTTCGCCATAATTCAAAAACATTGCTTTTCCTTCGCTGTTGATAGGTATGCTTGTATATATATTTTTATTGCTGCTACATAAACTGCAATTGCTCCTTCCAAAATTAATATACGAATTTTCTAAGAAGTACGCCTCCGCATATTCACTGTGTTGTCAAACATTGTCCATTGCATCTATAAACTGTTCCGCAGTTGCCAATCCATACCTTGGAAGCTTTTCGTTTAAACTGACAACATTTATTTTGGATATTACTATGAAGCTTTGGCAAAGAATTTCTAGCCGACTTTTCAACAGCATCCGCTCTTTCAAAGAGAATTTTAATCTGTAATTTTGAATACTTTTCGTGATCCCGATAAAACATGCGTAAAATGTTTCTCAATTTACAAGGATCAGCCTGCATTTTTGCCATCTTCTTGTATTTCTGAATGTAATTTTTCCCTTTGTCTTTATGCGTTCTTCGGTACAACCTCGCAGAGAATTTAATTTTTTCATTATAGATTTTGTCACCCCAGTAACGCTCCTTTATCTTTTGTTTGGTTGTCTCAATTTTTACTTCTCGATACACCTGGACGGTTGAATACCTTTGCTTTTGGTTTTTCTTATATTGATGCGGTAATCTTCATCATTGTGATAACTCTCCTTGAACTTTTGTTTGGCTGTCTCAATTTTGCATGTCTATAATCTTCATCATTGTGATAACACATCTTGCTGTTTTGTTTGATTACTTCTCGATACGCCTGGTCGGTTGAATACCTTTGCTTTTTTCTTTTCAAGATACTATCTCTGTTGTTTGTGTAGTACTGTTTTTTCAACTTGCGTGCAGCTTGCTTGATTGAAACCATTATGTAATTATGAATGAGAACATTTACAGTTCTGACGCTTCTTATATAGTAATTTATTATAAATCTTTCAAATTGATTACAAACAGGAAAAAGCCTACGGCTTTTCTTCTTTGAAATAGTAAGAGACTAGCCTTAAGCAATCAAATAGCTAACTAAATCAAATGTATGTAATGGGTTTTTATTCCAATGGTCGTCTTTAATGGAAAATTTTAATATATTGGCCTTAAATATAACTGTACTAGCCTACATTATAGTTAAGTGGCCTATAAAATTTAGTAGAGGCAAGAGGGTCGTTCTTTATTATAAAAAGTTTCCTATACAGGGTTTCGGACAAGGCGGTTCTAATGGTGTACTTTAGAACCGCCAATGCATGCAATAACTTTTATTCCATGATCGTCTTTTAATGTAACATATCAGTTACTATGGGAGGAGAGATCGTTCTTTACTGTAATTTCTTAACATTGGACGTGATCGTCTCTTACTAGGTTGCTAGCTACCGCTGCAACCCGGATTTTCTTCTTTGAAATAGTAAGAGACGAACTACAAGTAAACTACCCCTGGAACCACCATATATCAGTTACTATGCATGAGCGATCGTTCTTTACTGTAAGTAAAAAAAAAAATAAAAATTAGTTTTTTCAATTTTTACGTCACGTCGCTCATTAAGTCATATATGGTTATTAGTACACAATAGGTTTAGATATTACGTCATGTCACTTATTACGTCATATATGGTTATTAGTAGATAATTGGTAAAATATTCGTTCTTTATTATAATTAAGATTGGACGTAATCGTCTCTTACTAGGTTGCTAGCTATCGCTGCAACCCGGAAAAAAAACACATTGTGCCCACATCGTTCTTTACTCAGGCAGTGCTAGCGCGCTGCCTATGATAATAAACTGATTACACACAGGAAAAAGCCTACGGCTTTTTCTTCTTTTAAATAGTAAGAGACGAGTTTCAAATAATCAAGTAGCTAGCTAATTCCAAAGGTATGCAATTTTTGTTATTCCAATGATCGTTTTTTATTGTAACTTGGTTTCAGCCATCTCTACAGCCATGATACTATTGGAAATTACATAATCCCTATTTATGTTTTAGTTAACATGGGCAAGGTGTCGTTCTTTATTGTAAAAAAAAAAAGAAAAAAAAAGAAAAAAATATCCCGTTTGGGGAGAATAACGTGGTTAAAGTCAATTTTCTTGATTTTCAAGCCAATATATTTCCTTGCTGTTCAAGCCAAGGGACAGAAAGTTTCCTATACAGGGGTTTCGGACAAGGCGGTTCTAATGGTGTACTTTTTGTTTTGATCTGACTCCTTTTTTAGGAGCTATGGGTTTTTATATTTCTTAACATTGGACGTGATCGTCTCTTACTAGGTTGCTAGCTACCGCTGCAACCCGGACTAGGTTTCAGCCATCTCTACAGCCATGATACTATTGGAAATTACATAATCCCTATTTATGTTTTAGTTAACATGGACAAGGTGTCGTTCTTTATTGTATGAATTACTAACCTATACTATAATTAAGTAGCGTATAAAATCTAGTATAGGCAAGAGGTCGTTCTTTATTATAATGATTTTCCAAAACATATTTAAAACTTTTAGTTACTATATGCTTCGGTTTGTCTTTCACTTGATTGCAGCTATAGCTACAACTATCATTTAGAGCTCGTTCTTTACTATATAAAAATACTAAACTTTTCAGTTAGTAAAGCCTGAAGTTCATTCTTTATTATAAAATAAATTACAAACAGGAAAAAGCCTACGGCTTTTTCTTCTTTGGAATAGTAAGAGACGATCCTCAAATAATCAGGCAGCTAACTAGGTTTATAATTTGTTCTTTAATATAAACTGCATTAATTGGATATTTAATATATCCTATATGGTCTAGAGGTTGGGATAGCTCTCACCCAGCAGGCTTGAGTTCAATTTCCGTATGGGAAATTTTTACTTATGATGATTTCTTAAGGAACATAATTAAAATTTCTTAATGTAATAAAAATAATTTGTTTTAATTAAAAAAGGTTTTTAACCCCATTAATTTCCTTTAAAATGAGCCATTGAACAACTCTCTACGATGTTCCAGTGCCATGCTATCTGTTGAATTACTAACCTATACTATAATTAAGTGGCGTATAAAATTTAGTATAGGCTAGAGGTCGTTCTTTATTATATCACAGCGTAATGATTTTATTGACGTCATAGCGCAATGATATTATTTCATGACGTCTTAAGAAACAACAAATAATTTCGTGTTTTTCTATTCACGTCATAGCTCTAATATAAAAACTATGACGACATTCAATATTTATCTAGTAGGGTTACAGACAAGGTAATTCTAATGATGTACTTTTGTTTTGATCTGACTCTATTTTTAGGAGTTTTGTTATATTTCTTAGCATTGGACTGATCGTCTCTTACTAGATTGCTAGCTACTGCTGCAACCCAGATTCACATATATAGTTATTTATGAGAGGCAACCTGGCCGAGTGGTCCAAGGCACTGGTGTTAGCCACCAGTCTCTTCGGAGGCGTGGGTTCAAATCTTACCACTGGTATACGATTATGTTTGAAAGACTGCAGTGTGAAAAGACATCGAAAATGCAGTTTTTTGGTGGAAAAATTTATTCTCTTTTAAAAATAATTTATTTTAGTTACAAAAGGTTTTTAACCCAATTAATTTCCTTTAAAATGAGCTATTGAACAACCCTCTACGATGTTCCAGTGCCAAGCTATCTCTGGAAACAAAGAAAAAAGAAAAAAAGAAAAAAATATCCCGTTTAGGAAGAATGTTGTAGTAGCTGCCACTTTTCTTGATTTTCAAGCCAATATATTTCCCTTGCTGTTCAAGTCAAGGGACAGAAAGTTTCCTTTTCTTGACTTTAAATATAAATGTACAAGCTTATGCTGTAGTTAAGCTGCCTATGCAAGATAGTATAGGCAAGAATTCGTTCCTTATTGTAATTATAAAATTTAATCCCTTTGTATATTTACAACTTTATATTCGTTCTTTATTATAATTTTAGGAGCTATGGGTTTTATATTTCTTAACATTGGACGTGATCGTCTCTTACTAGGTTGCTAGCTACCGCTGCAACCCGGATGCAGCTCGGATACTGCTGCAATCTGAATAGCTTGCAGCTACCCCTAGAACCACCATATATCAGTCACTATGGGTGAGAATTCGTTCTTTACTGTAATTATAAGGTTCTAATAAGCCGTATCGTCTGTAATTAACCAATATTCTATAGCCTATTGGTAGTGAACTCTCAAGTTCGAAAATTGTTTTGAACATGTCTGCAGGATTCGTAACAATAAATGGGAAACTTTTATTTTCTGCTAAACCATTGATTGGGGGTTCCTAGGCGATGAATGTATAATTTTGAATTCTAATGTTTTGCAATTTCATTGAAGGATTATCCGACAGAAGGAAGTCCATATTTCCAAAATGGGATATGATTTCTTTTATTATAAATTCCATCACTGATTTTGACCTGAAGTCTTTGGCTGGTGCCATGAATGTATACTTAGTGAAATGCTCTACTGCAAAAATTATATATTGGTCACTGTTAGCGCAAAGTTACAATTTTTCTGTGAGATCCATTGACCAGATATAAAATGGTTCCTTAATGTAAAACATCAAAATGCAGTTTTTGGTGGAAAAAGTTTTTCTCTTTTAGAAATAATTTATTTTTGTTACTAAAGATTTTTAACCCAATTAATTTCCTTTAAAATGAGCTATTGAACAACTCTCTACGATTTTCCAGTTGCCAATCTATCTGTGGAAAAGAAAAAAAAATATGCCGTTTGTGGAGAATAACGTGGTTAAAGTCAATTTTCTTGACTTTCAAGCCAATATATATCCCTTGCTGTTCAAGCCAAATAACAGAAAGTTTTCTATACAGGGTTTCGGACAAGGCGGTTCTAATGGTGTACTTTTGTTTTGATCTGACTCCTTTTTTAGGAGCTATGGGTTTTTATATTTCTTAACATTGGACGTGATCGTCTCTTACTAAGTTGCTAGCTAACGCTGCAACCCGGATAAAAAAATTATTATTATATCTTATATGTAACTTTTATTTTATAATTCTTCGATAGCCTAATGGTAAGCATGCCCACTTGTTACCTGGGAGAAGGGGGTTCGATTCCCCGTCGGGGAGAAATTTTAATATGTTGAATTAAAAGCACTGTCTTTTCAATTTAAAATTTAAAAAAGAAACTTGTTTATTTACATTCTAGCTAAAATAATGAAGATAATATGAATGAACCACAGGGTTCAGTTTCTTTGGACTTGAGTTCGTTTTTTAAACTATAAACACAAACAGGAAAAAGCCTACAGCTTTTCTTCTTTTAAATAGTAAGAGACGAAACTAAAACAATCAAGTATTTAACTAAGTCCAATGTATGGAATGGTTTGTTATTTCAGTGATCGTCTTTTAATGTAAATTTACTAACCTATACTATAGTTAAGTGGCCTATATAATTTAGTATAGGCAAGAGGTCATTCTTTATTATAGTAACTACACCTGGAATTACCATATATCAGTTAGTATGGGAGAGAGATCGTTCTTTGCTGTACGTCTCTTACTAGGTGCTAGCTACCGCTGCGACCCGGATTACTAGCAAACAGGAAAAACCCTACGGCTTTTTCTTCTTTGAAATAGTAAGAGACGAACCTACAATAGCTGAACTAAGTCGAATGTATGCAATGGTTTGTTATTCAAATGATCGTCTTTTAATGTAAATTTATTCCAATGATCGTCTTTTAATGTAATTTTAAAACCAAATTTGTTACTATGGCCTAGAATTCGTTCTTTACAACAAAAGAGAAAAAAAAATATGCCATTTGTGGAGTATCCTGTAGTAGCTTCCACTTTTCTTGATTTTCAAGCCAATATATTTCCCTTGCTGTTCAAGCCAAGGGACAGAAATTTTACTATACAAGGGTTTCAGACAAGGCGGTTCTAATGGTGTACTTTTTGTTTTGATCTGCCTCCTTTTTAGGAGCTATGGGTTTTTATAGTTTTTAACTTTGGACGTGATCGTCTCTTACTAGGTTGCTAGCTACCGCTGCAACCCCGATAAGTCCAATGTGTGCAATGGTTTATTCTTGTAATGATCGTCTTTTAATATAAAATGGTAATTCAGGTAGTAAAATCTCTTTAAATGCATCAATTTCCTTTCAAATGATCGTTTAAACCGCTCTCTATGATTTTCCAGTACCCCGCCACCTGCACTGAAAAAAACGAAAAAAAAACTGCTGTCGATGCAAAATTGTGGTTGTAGCCACTTTTCTTGATTTCAAACCAATATATTTTCTTGTTTTTCAAGCTAAGTGACAGTTAGTTTTCTATACAGGGGTATTGTATAATCCGGTTTCAAAAAATGTACTTCCTTTTTGATTTGATTCTAGTCTTAGGAGTTGTGAGCTATTTTACTTTTACTATGGGGAGTGATCGTCTCTTACTAGGTTGCTAGCTACAGCTGCAACCCGGAAAAAAAATCATATATGTTTTGAATTTCATATATTATTCACTTTTAATCAAAGTCGCTCTTTATAGTGATTTTTTTTCTGTATGTTTTTTTCTGTTTTTTTATGTGCTTTGTAATAGTGTCTTATTTGTTTTGTTGGCCCTTTACAAGCTGAGCTTCTTGGGCGTGTATAAACTTTAAGTTTGTAATTGTTTTGTTTTTAGTATCAATAAATTGATTGATTGATTGATTGATTTTAGATACTATGGGCAGGAAGTTTGTTCTTTACTGTAAGTGGAACCACCATATATCAGTTACTATTGGCGAGAGATCGTTCTTTACTATAACATTGCAAAATATTTTAACCCGTTAATTTGCTTTAAAATGAGCCATTGAACAACTCTCTACCATGTTCCAGTGCCAAGCTATCTGTGAAATTACTAACCTATACTATAACTAAGTGGCGTATAAAATTTAGTATAGGCAAGAGGTTGTTCTTTATTATAACCCCAAAAATTACTGCATTTTACATAATAATGGATAATTATATAAAAAAAAACTAATTGACAAATACCATTTATGATGAACTATATCGGTCCTTTATGTAATATTGCCCTTGCTGTTCAAGACAAGGAACAGAAAGTTTCCTATACAGGGGTTTCGGACAAGGCGGTTCTAAAGGTGTACTTTTTGTTTTGATCTGACTCCTTTTTATGAGTTATGGGTTTTTATATTTCTTAACATTGGACGTGATCGTCTTTTACTAGGTTGTTAGCTACCACTACAACCCGGATTATTTGGAATAGTATGAGGCGAACCTCAAAGAATCATGCAGCTAACTAAGTCAAGTATATGCAATGGTTTGGTGTTCTAATGATCGTCTTTTAATATAAAATATAACAAACAGGAAAAAGCCTACGGTTTTTTCTTCTTAGGAATAGTAAGAGACAATCCTCAAATAATCAGACAGCTAACTAGGTTTATAATTTGTTCTTTAACATAAACTTCATTAATCGGATATTTCAATATATCCTATATGGTCTGGAGGTTGGGATTGCTCTCACCCAGTTGGCTTGAGTTCAATTTCCGTATGGGAAATTTTTACTTATGATGATTTCTTAAGGGTCATAATTATAATTTCTTAATGTAATAAAAATAATTTGGTTTAATTACAAAAGGTATTTAACCCCATTAATTTCCTTTAAAATGAGCCATTGACCAACTCTACTGTTACTTATTTCAATGTATACAATCCTTTTTTTATTCCGATGATCGTCTTTCAATGTAACTATTTCATTTTTACTATGGGGCGTGATCATCTCTTACTAGGTTGCTAGCTACCGCCTCAACCCGGGTAGGTTGCAAGCAAATATTGCAACCCGTATTCCAGTTACTATGGGCTATAGCTCGTCCTTAATGTAAATTTTTAACCCAAATAATTTCCTTTAGAATGAGCTATTGAACAACTCTCTACGATGTTCCAGTGCCAAGCTATCTCTGGAAACAAAGAAAAAAGAAAAAATATCCCGTTTAGGCAGAATGTTGTAGTAGCTGCCACTTTTCTTGATTTTCAAGACAATATATTTCCCTTGCTTTTCAAGCCAAGGGACAGAAATTTTACTATACAGGGGTTTCGGATAAGGCGGTTCTAATGGTGTACTTTTTGTTTTGATCTGACTCTTTTTTAGCAGTTAGGGGTTTTTATATTTCTTAGCATTGGACGTGATCGTCTCTTACTAGGTTGCTAGCTACCGCTGCAACCCGGACTATGGTTTTTTTTTTTATTTCTTAACATTGGACGTGATCGTCTCTTACTAGGTTGCTAGCTACCACTGCAACCCGGAAAAACTAGCAAAACATTTTTTAAGTCTGATGAAGATTTAACTGATGTGTCAAAAGTAAGGTTGCAAGTCGACGATTTTGTTTTGGCCTTATTATAATTGGTATGGTGAAATAATAATATGCATATGGTTCTTAAATCATACTTCTTTATGGTCCCATATGGTGTAGTGGCTAGGATAGTTAACTTTCACTTAACAGGCCCGGGTTCGATTCCCGGTGTGGGAAAATTTTTACTGTAATCTTAACTATAGTTATAATTTTCCAATGATCGTCTTTTAATGTAACTATTTCATTTTATACTATGGGGCGTGATCGTCTCTTGCTAGTCCCTATTTATGTTTCAGTTAACATGGGCTAGGTGTCGTTCTTTATTGTAACAGACACCATAAATATTTTTGCAGTTTATAACTTTAGCGATTCTGAACTAAAAACGAAAATAGAATAAAAATTATTTTTTTCCATTTTACGTCACGTCGCTCATTAAGTCATATATGGTTATTAGTACACAATAGTTTTAGATATTACGTCATGTCACTTATTACGTCACATATGGTTATTAGTAGATAATCGGTAAAATACTCGTTCTTTATTATAATTTCGGACAAGGCGGTTCTAATGGTGTACTTTTTGTTTGATCTGACTCCTTTTTTAGGAACTATGGGTTTTTATATTTCTTAACATTGGACGTGATCGTCTCTTACTAGGTTGCTAGCTACCGCTGCAACCCGGATAATTAACTATAATTAAGTTGAGTATCTAATCTAGTATAGGCAAGAGTTCATTCTTTATTCTAAAAGTTTTAGTTACTATGTGCCTTGGTTTGTTCTTTACTAGGTTTCAGCTATATCCGATGAAATTTATGCTATAAGATATCATAAAAACAATTAATTAGCTTTCTACACGTATCTCATATGGTCTAGTGGCTTAGGATAGTTGGCTTTCAACCAATTAGCTTGGGTTCGAATCCCGGTGTGGGAATTATTTTTAAAACAAAATATGGTGAAATTAATTAGCTAATTTGACAAGACATAGGTAACTAAGGGCAAGAGTTCGTTCTTTATTATACTATAATCTTCTAACATTTGAACCTTTTATAATTTATAATGATGTATAATATAAATACTGTAATCTTAAATATAGTGAAGTTGCCTATGCAAGTTAGTATAGGGAAGAGTTCGATCTTATTATAATTATTGTTAAAACATTTTTTAAGGCTGATGAAGATTTAACTGATGTGTCAAAAGTAAGGTTGTAAGTCGACGATTTTGTTTTGGCCTTATTATAATTGGTATGGTGAAATAATAATATGCATATGGTTCTTAAATCATACTTCTTTATGGTCCCATATGGTCTAGTGGCTAGGATAGTTAACTTTCACTTAACAGGCCCGGGTTCGATTCCCGGTGTGGAAAAATTTTTAACTCTATAATCTTCGAACATTCGAACCTTTTATAATTTATAATGATGTATAATATAAATACTGTAATCTTAACTATAGTGAAGTTGCCTATGCAAGTTAGTATAGGGAAGAGTTCGATCTTTATTATAAAATTATGACGTCACTGCATCAAAAATACAGTTTTTATTGGAAAAATTTATTCTCTTTTAGAAATAATTTATTTTAGTTACAAAAGGTTTTTAACCCAATTAATTTCCTTTAAAATGAGCTATTGAACAACCCTCTACGATGTTCCAGTGCCAAGCTATCTCTGGAAAAGAAAGAAAAAAAAAAAGAAAAAAAATATCCCGTTTGGGGAGAATAACGTGGTAAAAGTCAATTTGCTTGATTTTCAAGCCAATATATTTCCCTTGCTGTTCAAGCCAAGGGACAGAAAGTTTCCTATACAGGGGTTTCGGACAAGGCGATTCTAATGGTGTACTTTTTGTTTTGATCTGACTCCTTTGTTAGGGAACTATGGGTTTTTATATTTCTTAACATTGGACGTGATCGTCTCTTACTAGGTTGCTAGCTACCGCTGCAACCCGGATTGCTAGCTACTGCTGCAACCCGGATTCACATATATATTATTTATGAGAGGCAACCTGGCCGAGTGGTCCAAGGCACTGGTGTTAGCCACCAGTCTCTTCGGAGGCGTGGGTTCAAATCTTACCGCTGGTATACGATTATGTTTTGAAAGACTGCAGTGTGAAAAGACATCGAAAATGCAGTTTTTGGTGGAAAAATTTATTCTCTTTTAGAAATAATTTATTTTAGTTACAAAAGGTTTTAACCCAAATAGTTTCCTTTAAAATGAGCTATTGAACAACCCTCTACAATGTTCCAGTGCCAAGCTATCTCTGGAAACAAAGAAAAAAAAAAGAAAAAAATATCCCGTTTAGGAAGAATGTTGTAGTAGCTGCCACTTTTCTTGATTTTCAAGCCAATATATTTCCCTTTCTGTTCAAGCCAAGGGACAGAAAGTTTCCTATACAGGGGTTTCGGACAAGGCGGTTCTAATGGTGTACTTTTGTTTTGATCTGACTCCTTTTTTAGGAACTATGGGGTTTTTATATTTCTTAACATTGGACGTGATCGTCTCTTACTAGGTTGCTAGCTACCGCTGCAACCCGGATATAATGAACCACATCGATCCTTTATGTAATGTAACTACACCTGGAACCACCATATATCAGTTAGTATGGGATAGAGACCGTTCTTTATTACTGTAAATGCCCAGCTAGCTGAGGAGAAAGAAAAAGCTTTCAGTTAACATGGGCTAGGTGTCGTTCTTTATTGTAATGCTTAAATACAGGGACAATGGATGATACACAGTAAATTATGATACAAACATTTCATTTATTATCAAAATAAAAGTTGGAAATGACTTGTATGATAAAAAAAATTGACATCAATAACTGAAATGATTTACAGTGGCTTATGATACAAAACCAGTCATTATTATCAAAATAAAAGTTGAAAATCACTTTTATGATAAAAAGTTGACATCAATTAAATAAAATCAAGCACACTTTCATCGTGATTTAAATACCACCTAGTGAACATGAGATATGAAGATACCCTGGAAGCAGTACAAGGGGCAGGAATAGGAGTGACAATTTTTTTAAGTATGTCTTCTCTGGGTAAAGGGTGGTCTTTTCTGGGGTAAAGCTTCTCTTGATCTGACCACTTCTATTCTTGAAGTCTGGCCGTACACAAATAATAAGAAATCCATTCTAGGATTTTTTTTTGTTTTTTTTTTTTTGGGGGGGGGGGGTGCTTACAAAAAGATTTTTCGGGGTAAGCTTTCTCTTGGTCTGACCACTTGTATTCTTGAAGTTTGGCCATACACAAAGAATATGAAATCTATTCTGGGATTTTTTTTTTTTTTGGGGGGGGGGAGAAGTGCTTACAAAAAGATTTTGTTAGGCGGGGTTACGAAAAAATTCAAAAAAATGCCTGAAAAATTTGTTTATATTCATTTTTCTTACGTTTTTAAGAGTCTGAGAAAAATTTCGGGGGTGGAGGTTAAACCTCCTACACCCTACCCCTGGATATTACCTTCCGTACACATGACATTTACTTTGGCACTGATTTCCTGTTTTTATCAAAATACAATCAGTGTGACGTTCTCCCTCATTTACAACCTTTACAAAGTCACCAAAGTTGATATAGCTAAATAATTCTCCATTCACTTCATTCTCGTCATCAGAAGAACCAGCTTCCAAAGAATTGTCACTTTCATTGTCCAGGACCATTTCGTCTTCACTGTCTGGCCATATGTAGAGTTTCTTCTTTGTGTAGGTGTTTATACCTTCAACAACTATCTCATCAACGACTTTGCTAATCTTTGCTTTCTTTTTTTCTTTTCTTCTTTTTCAAACTGAACTTTGACGTGGTATCCGCTAAAACTTTAGAAGTTCGTTTGTTTCATCATGACTGTGTTAGGTAACGCGTGACTTTCCTTTGGTAATTGACTTATTTGTTCAGGTATAACTGGTTCTTGATTTAAATTATGATGAAGTATAATCGTTTTTATGTAACTACACCTGGAACCAACATACATTAGTTCGTATAGGAGAGAGATCGTTCTTTACTGTCTCTTTTAGAAATCTTGCTGTTTTGTTTTGCTCTCTCAATTATTACTTCTCGATACGCCTGGTCGGTTGAATACCTTTGCTTTTTTCTTTTCAAGTTACTATCTCTGTTGTTTGTGTAGTACTGTTTTTTCAACTTGCGTATGAGCTTGCTTCGATCTAACCATTATCTAATCAAGCATGAGAGAATTTACATCTTTGTCGTTCTTAAGTAGTAATTATTATACATCAAACAATCAAGTAGCTAACTAAGTCCAATGTATGGAATGGTTTGTTATTTCAGTGATTTACTAACCTATACTATAGTTAAGTGGCCTATATAATTTAGTATAGGCAAGAGGTCGTTCTTTATTATAATTATATGAACATTTCTTGGCGTAGTGGTTAGCACTTAAGACTTTGAGTCCTGTGATCTGAGTTCAAATCTTGGTGGACAATTTTTAGGAAATGTAGCTTACTTACACTACCATTTAGGTTTCTGCCGTAATTCCTTCTTTTCAAAATTAAATTAGTTACTATGGCCTAGAGTTAGTTTTTTACCATATCGTAACAATTTATTATATAAAAATAATAATTTTGTAAATTAGAAAAGGTTTCTATATACAGAAATTTTCTTTAACATAAGCCATTAGACAGCTTTTTATTATGACCACGAACTTTTTGATTTCATACTTTAGTTACTATGGGTTACGGATCGTTCCTTATAGTAACAACTCTCTACGATGTTTCAGTGCCAAGCTATCTGTGGAATTACTAACCTATACTATAATTAAGTTGTGTATAAAATTTAGTATAGGAAAGAGGTCGTGTTTTATTATAACTATGGGCTACAGTTCGTTCTTAATGTAATGTAATTTTTATAATTCTAATGGTGTACTTTTTGTTTTGATCCGACTCCTTTTTTAGGAACTATGGGTTTTATATTTCTCAACATTGGACGTGATCGTCTCTTACTAGGTTGCTAGCTACCACTGCAACTCGGATGTAATATGAAAAGACAATTGATAAAAGTATCATGTGTATCATATTGTTAATTTTAAAACTTTAATTAATGACCGTATTTTCCAAGTAGTAAAAATGATCGGCCTTTAACCGAAAGGTTGGCGGTTCAAAGCCGCCCGGGAACATTTTCTTTAATTTGCAATTCAGCTATCAATAAAATCATATCATTACTATATCATTAACTAGTATAGGCTTATTTAGTATAGGAAAGAGTTCGTTCTTTATTATAAAACGTGGTAAAAGTCAATTTCTTGATTTTCAAGCCAATATATTTTCTTTGTTATTCAAGCCAAAGGGCGGTAAGTTTCCTTTATAGAGGTTGTGGACAAGGCGGTTCTATAGGTGTACTTTTTGTTTTGATCTGACTCTTTTTTTAGGAGTTGGGGGGTTTTATATTTCCTAACATTGGAGGTGATCGTCTCTTACTAGGTTGCTAGCTACCACTGCATATTATGAGGATTTCTTAAGGAACATATAAAATTTCTTAATATAATAAAAATAATTTGTTTTAATTACAAAAGGTTTTTAACCCCATTAATTTCCTTCAAAATGAGCAATTGAACAACTCTCTACAATGTTGCAGTGCCATTCTATCTGCTGAATTACTAACCTATTCTATAATTAAGTTGCGTATAAAATTTAGTATAGGTAAGAGGTCGTTCTTTATTATAAACTTTGAAAAGACTGCAGTATGAAAATACATCAAAAATGCAATTTTTTTGACAAAATTGATTCTACTTTAAAAAGTATTTTATTTTTAAATACAAAAGTGACTAGATGTTGCAATTTCCTTTAAAATGAGCTATTATACAGCTCTCTATGATTTTCCAGTGCCCAGCTAGCTGAGCAGAAAGAAAAAGCGGAAAGAAAAAAATATCCCGTTTGTGGAGAATAACGTGGTAAAAGTCAATTTTCTTGATTTTCAAGCCAATATATTTTCTTTGTTATTCAAGCCAAAGGGAGGTAAGTTTCCTTTATAGAGGATTCGGACAAGGCGGTTCTAATGGTGTACTTTTGTTTTGATCTGACTCTTTTTTTAGGAGTTGGGGGGTTTTATATTTCTTGACATTGGAGGTGATCGTCTCTTACTAGGTTGCTAGCTACCGCTGCAACCCGGATCTTGCGACCAAAGATCCTTTTCCTCTCTAACAAAGTATACTAAACATGTGCATCGCTAAAGACCCTTCCTGTTAGTTTTGAGAGTAATGGATTGGATTGGATCCTGTTAAGCGATAATTTTGCGTTTCTTACTAGGTTGCTAGCTACCACTGCAACCCGGATTATGTAATTAATAGGTTGCTAGCTACCGCTGCAACCTAGATATTCTTATTTCTGCTATGGGCTAAGGTTCAACTGATGTGTCAAAGTAAGGTTGCAAGTCGACGATTTGTTTTGGCCTTATTATAATTGGTATTGTGAAATAATAATATGCATATGGTTCTTAAATCATACTTCTTTATGGTTCCATATGGTCTAGTGGCTAGGATAGTTAACTTTCACTTAACAGGCCCGTTTTCGATTCCCGGTGTGGGAACATTTTTAACTCTATAATCTTCGAACATTCGAACCTTTTATAATTAGAATGATGTATAATATAAATACTGTAATCTTAACTATAGTGGTTGCCTATGCAAGTTAGTATAGGGAAGAGTTCGATCTTTATTATAAAATCGGTAAAATATTCGTTCTTTATTATAACCGCTGCAACCCAGATGATGGTGCTAATTACCGCTGCAACCTGGACTTTACTAACCTATACTACAGTTAAGTGGCCTACAAAGTTTAATATAGGAAAGAGGTCGTTCTATATTAAACTATCTCTGGAAACAAAAAAAAAAATATCCCGTTTAGGCAGAATGTTGTAGTAGCTGCCACTTTTCTTGATTTTCAAGCCAATATATTTCCCTTGCTGTTCAAGCCAAGGGACAGAAAGTTTACTATACAGGGGTTTCGAATAAGGCGGTTCTAATGGTGTACTTTTGTTTTGATCTGACTCCTTTTTTAGGAGCTATGGGTTTTTATATTTCTTAACATTGGACGCGATAGTCTCTTACTAGGTTGCTAGCTACCGCTGCAACCCAGATTACTTGATTCCGTTCTTTACTATAATCCCTAAACTGATTGCACACAGGAAAAAGCCTACGGCTTTTTCTTCTTTGAAATAGTAAGAGACGAGTCTCAAACAATCAAGTAGCTAGCTAATTCCAATGTATGCAATTGTTTGTTATTCCTATGATCGTCTTTTAATGTAATTTAGTTAAAAAAGGTTTTTAACCCTATTAATTTCCTTTATAATGAGCCATTGAACAACTCTCTACGATGCTTCAGTGTGAAGCTATCTGTGGAATTACTAACCTATACTATAATTAAGTGGCGTATAAAATTTAGTATAGACAAAAGGTCGTTCTTTATTATACCTCAAATAATCAGACAACTAACTAGGTTTATAATTCTTTCTTTAACATAAACTTCAATAATCGGGTATTTTAATATATCCTATATGGTCTAGAGGTTGGTATAGCTCTCACCCAGTTGGCTTGAGTTCAATTTCCGTATGGGAAATTTTTACTTATGATGATTTCTTAAGGAACACAATAAAAATTTCTTAATGTAATAAAAATAATTTGTTTTTTTACAAAATGTTTTTAATCCCATTAATTTTCTTTAAAATGAGCCATTGAGCAACTCTCTATGATGTTCCAGTGTCAAGCTATCTGTTGAATTACTAACCTATACTACAATTAAGTGGCGTATAAAATTTGGTATAGGCAAGAGGTCGTTCTTTATTGTAATATATTTTCTAATAATAATAATTTATGCTAATTACAAAATGTTTCTATGTACAAGCGCGCTGCCTATGATATCTTGTCTAATGATTAGTATGTGTTGCATCATCCTCTGCGTAATGATTCCTTTAAATGCTTCAGTTACCATGGGCTACAGGTCGTTCTTTAATGTAAATCTCCCTAGGGACTCTATGCCCATGTATGGTGTACTCGTGGGAGATATTATGGCTTCTCTACTTCAAATTCCCTAGTGTAAATTTCCCTGGAAAATTCATCCTCGGAAATTTTATTCCCCAAGGAAGATTCTTCCTATAAAAATCCATCACAAGCACATCCCCCCCCCCGAAAAGTGTCTGTATACTTTCCGATAACAAGTACTATGCGTAAGCAATGGGTAAATTCCATAACTTACAGGCCTCTCCCCATGGACTGTGGGGTGTCATTTTACACCTTAAGCTATTTAATCTTTCAACTATACTGAACAAAATGGTTATCTCAAAATTTTGATCAGATAACTTTGGGGGGAAAATGGGTATGGCAGAAGGCCCAGTTGCCCTCCAATCTTTTTGGTCACATTTAAAGGGCACTATAACTTTCAATTTCCGTTCAAATGTCCTCTCTTGATCTTCTAGGACCATTATTTCAATACGATCGCCCCTGGGGATAAAACACAACAAAAAACAAATAAACACGCATCCGTGATCTGTCTTCTGGCAAAAATAGCAAAATTCCACATTTTTCTATATAGGAGCTTGAAACTTCTACAGTAGGGTTCTCTGGCACGCTGAATATGCTGGCAGGATTTTTATTAAGATTCCTTAAATTTTAGCCCCCCCCCCTATTTCAAAAATCAGGCAAATGTTCTCAGGGTCGTAACTTTTGAGGGGTAACACTAAACTTGATGAATCTTATATATTTGGAATCAGCATAATAAGCTGATTCTTTCGATGTATCTACTGATATTGAAATTCCGTTTTTTAGACTTTCGGTTACTATTGACCCAAGTCACTCCTTGCTGACAGTTTGTTACCACAAACTGTTTGCTGAATCTGATATAATGTTTTTCACAGAGAGCGCTTGCTTTTTCTGGGATGTTCTCGTTTTTCAAAAATCAGGCAAATTTTCTCAGATTTGTGGCTTTTGGTGTAAATTTTATGTGTCTAGAATCAGCATAAAAAGCCATTTCTTTTAATTTGTCAATTGTTTTTAAAATTCCATTTTTAGTTTTGGTGATATTTGCCCCGAGTCACTCCTTACTTGCCGTTCGTTATCACGAAATATTTGATAAGACTGTCTTGTGATAAAATTTTTTGTTTTGAACCTGTTCATTTTATTAAGTTGAATTTGAGTATGGAAAGAAAGAGGGTCAATTTGACAGCTGTATTGTAAGTTTAAATTTAGTTTTTCATTCGCTATTCTGTAATTATTTAAAATGTCTGAGGATGTAAGGGATTTCAGTTCGAGGGGGAGAACTGTCCTGTTGTGAAAGAAGTTTTGTCGTGTTGTGAAGAGCTGTTATAAATCAAAACGCGGTTTCGATGCAGGCAGAATGAGTTTTGAGCATGGGGCCTTAAGAATATGAATATCTTGGCAAAACCCCATTTTAAGGGCTTCTGAGATCTTGGAAATCTGTTGATCTTGGGCAGATAAACGAAGCTTCCAGAAATGAAATCAGAGTCTGAAATATCCCCTTAGAAGCCGTTTTTAAGTTCCTATCTCTACTCCTTCTTTAACCTTTTCTAAGGCTTTGGAAATAGCATAGATAAGTTTACACCTATTACAATCTTGGGAAAGAATAAATCTTTCCGTAATTTCGGTTTGAGTCTGATTTTCTTTTACTCTAGGTTTTAGACATAATTGATTAAGATTAAATTCATACAAATGCATAAAAATTAAAAATATTATAGATTAAATGGATTGATCCCTTTGCCAAAAATGTTCGCCGTTTAAAATTTGTTGAAATTTGTTTCATTTGTGATGCAAAAAATTAGTTACTTTTTTAATTTAAATTTTTTCTAAATCTATTTAAAAATAAAATTACTCCTAAGAAATTGTATCCGAAAATTTATTCCTCCGCCCCCACATACCACTGCTATTCTAGTGTCTGCCTCTCCCCTCCTCCGAAAAATTTTCTACGGATGCCCTGTGAACCAGCTTTGCAGATATATGTTGCACAACCTACGAAGCAATAATTTTTGTTCGTTTTAAAGTTGAACTTCCCTTTTTACTTTCATAAGGTTTTTTTTTTCTAACCAGTATTTATCAATAACCTTTGTTGGGTAATCTCTTTTATTTTTGGAACCAACACTGTCGTCGTCGCTGGCTCCCCAAAAAAATCCTAAAAATTTACCTAAAAAAAATACATTCTAGGAATTTCTAAGCATTTTAATTGAACAATACACATATTTCTTGAGCCGCGCGATAGTTTTCTAATCATATCTCTAGCTTAGTTGTTTAAGAGGCTCGATTCGACAGATTTTGGAAATATTTTCTCTGAAATGTTACAATGTTTTTTTTGGAAATATTACAGTCCATATGCTCAGGATTTTAGCTTATTTAGTAGTCTACATATTAACTAGTAGAAGTAAACATCAGACCATTAAATGTAGGTTTCACTTCGTACGTCTCTTAAACTTTCCTACAAAAACGTGCAATTTTGTCACAAAAAGAGTTCGAAGGGTATAATATTACTAATATTACTGATAAAAATTCAGTTGTTTATGAAATTTTGTCCATATGAAACACAGACATTTCCCAAAACTGAAGGACATTAAAATAATTTTGATTTATGATTAATATAATTGCAAAAATTCGTGTTATTACTATTGTAATTTTTCTGCGACAATGCCATAAAGAATTTTGAACTTCTCAAGAAAGTGTACTTTCGTTATTTTTACTTCTTTGACTTAAACATTTTAGGAAAAGTCATCATTAAAATCATCAATCGCGATGTAAAAAAAAAAACAAATCTCCAAATTTGGGGAGGCGGGCGCAGTGCTCTACCCCTAAATGAAGTGCCTTTGTATGACGTCCAAACCAGTAACCAATTCATGCACGCCTTGATGGGGGGGGGGGGTCAGATTCTAATTGTTAAAACTCCTCTTCGTTACACATTTCAATGCTCCTATGGTGACCCTGTAACCCACAAGAGCTGGAGGAAAAAAAAGACACATCACTGTTAGGATACTTTAGGATAAAAATCAATTGTATTTATTATCATTACTGATTAAGCTTCATGTTTGAGTGAAAACATCTTTTGATTAGACTTATTTTCAAAACTCTTTTTTAAATTTTCTCTTACAAAAGGGACTGGGTGGTGGAGTATTTAAGGGGGGATATTTATCATCAGGTTAAGGATTTTTGGCCATGGAGATTTGAATGGTACGCTGTTTATGCTTCCAAGCCTATTCATTCCAGAAATGACATAAAAAGTCCCAATTTTGTGACACAAACACCTTACCACGGCAAGACCAACTTAAATTAAGCATATAGATGCAACCATTAGCTTTCAAATAAGCTCTTAGACAACTTTCTACGGTGATTTGGTGTCCTGCAAGTTCTGAAGAAATAAAAAGAACAAAAAAAGACATTTCACCATTTCAAGCTCTAAATTCTCTTTTCTCTCTTTTTCGGAATTTCTTATAAATTATTTTCGTAATTAACTTTTTTCTATTAAGGTAATCAAATTTAAAAGATTCTATTTCGTCCGAAAGTTTTTTTTTAATGACCTGTTAGTTTCAAGGTAGTGAGAGGGCTGCGAGGAGAAATGTAAAAGAGAGGGAATTGTAAACCTCCAGTTAAGGATTTTTTAGGATGAAGATTGTAATGAAATCCTTTTAATGCTTCCAGGCTTTCAAATCCAGAAATGGCACCAAAAAGTGTCATTTGTAGTGCCTCAAGATAAAATTTAACACAGTTTAATTCTGCAACGAAAGTGATTTGTCAATCAATCTCGCACATATGCTCCTCCTATGTTTTATTTTTAAACACAGTTATTTTCGTTGTGCCAAAAATAAGACAAATTTCTCAGTGCATTGACTTCAGTAAGCTAAATATAAACATAGAGTGAAAAGATTCGCAAGAAACTAATTATTAAGGATGATCATTATGCTTTACACTGTTTATATTAACAACAAAGAAATGCATTATACTGAGTGCTCTTAACTTAAGGTTTCTGTAATAAAATTTAAAAGATTCTATTTCGTCAGACAGTTTTTTAAAATCAACTTTTAGTTTCAACTTAGTGAGAGGGCTGGGAGGAGAAATGTAAAAGACAGGGTATTGTAAACCTCTAGCTAAGGATTTTTTTTCACTTGACGCAATTAACTATAAAATCCAGAAACATGTTACATATTTGCTGCTGCTAAATATTAAATTTTGTGAAGATTCACAAAATTTGCATATTAAATTTTGTGAAGATTGTGAAGATCTGTGAAAATTTTGTGAAGATTATCTAAACTGCATGACAGCCTCAAGAGTAAGTTTTCCTTTTACCGATTTTCAGGTTTACGTTTTGCTTAAATTAACTGATTGATGTGTATTCTGAAATAATATGAAAGAATGAAATTTGAATGTTTCAAACTTTTTTTCAAATTTCCATGAAATTCTTCTACTGTTAAGATAAACATAGATGACAGTTGCTATCCCAAAATCAAACTTAAAAGATTTTTTTATGATGGACAATTTTCTTTAACTAGATTTTTAGTTTTCCCTTACTGAGGACGCTTTGGCTTTTTTCCAACGTTTCATGAACAAATGTTCCAGCACAAGAGCAACGAGGGATTTTGTTGTCCTTTATGCTGCGAAAATGAAATGGCTTATTTATTAGCAGTTGCTATAAACAATAGAATTCTCACTATTTCAGCATTCAGTATACAAGGCAAAAATATACTTTCTAAACAAAAAAAAACTATTCAAAAAAACGTCTTTTTATAAATGAACTAACAAGCAAAGTTGAATCTGAAAACGAGCAAAATCATTGCTTCACAGGCTATGCCATATATATAGGCTATTTAAGAGAGATTGCAGAAATATTATGCCAGAAATAGATGCACTGAGACGAATTATGCATTAATAACGCAAGACAAATTAGAATATGGCTTAGATTTTTTATCGTTCACTGTCATGAAAACAACTACATTTTACTTCAGCTTGTTCTTTCAGTTTGACACAGAAAAGGGACCGACAAATAGGAGTGGGGCATATCCCTCCCTGGTCAGTCCCATTAGTCCGTAAGTTTCAAAAATTAAATTTCTAAAGATAAACTACTTTGTATACCCAAATATTTATACTGACATTCTTGTTTTAACAATAATGATAATGTATTGCTCAATTAAGGCTAATAAGCCTCTCGTTACAAAATGAAAATAACACAGACTTCTCTTCAACTTTCTACTAACTATTTTGATAACAATGATCATCGGCTGCTATCCTCCTTTGGAAAGCCTCAATTGTTCAAGCTTAAATTGTTGCATCTTTATTGTAATTACAAAGATCAGCCTGCATTTTTGCCATGTTCTTGGACTTCTGAATGTAAATTTTTACTTCGTCTTTATGCGTTCTTTGGTACAACCTCGCAGAGGTATTGATTTTTTCATTATAGCTTTTGTCACCCCTGTATCTACCCATTATTCTGGTAGCAACTTTTTCTTATATTTGTTTCGGTAATCTTCATCATTGTGATAACACTCCTTGCTGTTTTGTTTGGCTCTCTCAATGTTTACTTTTCGATACGCTTTTCTGTTCGTTTTACGGTTTGATATTGCTCCTTACTCTCAGTTGCAAGACTTGTTTTTTTTTATTTAATTACTTACAGATAGAAATATTTAATGGAAAACATGTGGAGAAAATTTTTTAAAGAAAAGTAAAGAGCCTCACTAAACTAAAAATAAGCAGAAATATTGTCAAATATTCTTCAAAGTAAAAACTATTATATATCCCATCTATATGTGTTGCATCATCATGCATTTGAATATTTATTTTAACATTTCAGTTACTATGGCCTAGATTTTGTTCTTTATTACTGTTTTCAAAACGTGTTTTTCCCTTTTTTGGTTACTGTGGGCTCTGGTTCGCCTTTTACTAGGTTGTGCCAACTACTTCAATTTTGATTTTTCAAAACATGTTTTAAACTTTTAGTTACTATGAGCTTCGGTTTGTCTTTTACTTGATTGCAGCTATAGCTACAACCATCATTTAGAGCTCGTTCTTTACTATAATCTTACTAGGATGCTAGCTACCGCTGCAACCCGGATCCAGTATCTTTGAAAAGACTGCAGTATGAAAATACAACAAATTGTCTGCGGTTAGAAGACAAGTGACAATCAGAATCCATATATATAGAATCTATATATAGAAGCCTGCCACGTGCCGAGTGCTTGGGCCCAGCAGCGAAGCCGCCAGGCTCCCGGTACTATAAATAATGTAAACTCAACAGCTAACTCCGTCCAATATATGCAATGGTGTGCTTTTCTAATGTTCTTCCTTTAATATAAACTATGGACTAAAGTTCGTTCATTTGACTTTATAAGTCTTCGACAGTCTAATGGTAATTATGCCCACTTGTTACGTGGGAGAGCGGGGTTCGATTCCCCGTCGGGAGAACTTTTAATGTGTTGAATTAAAAGCACTATCTTTTAAATTTAAAATTTTAAAAAAAAACTTGTTTATTTACATCCTAGCTAAAATAATGGAGTTAATATGAATGAACCACAGGGTTCAGTTTCTTTGGGCATGAGTTCGTTTTTCAACTGTAAATAAAAACAGGAAAAACCTACGGCTTTTCTTCTTTTAAATTGTAAGAGACGAAACTCAAACAATCAAGTAGCTAACTAAGTCCTATATGGAATGGTTTGTTATTTCAGTGATCGTCTTTTAATGTAAAAATGGTTTTGAACCCCATTAATTTCCTTTAAAGGGAGCCATTGAAGAACCCTCTACGATGTCCCAGTGCCAAACTATCTGTGGAAAAGAAAAAAGATAAAAAGATGCCTCTTAGGCAGAATGCTGTAGTAGCTGCCACTTTTCTTGATTTTAAAGCCAATATATATCCCTTGCTGTTCGAGTCAAGGGACAGAAAGTTTTCCATTTAGGGTTTTGGACAAGGCGGTTCTAATAGTTTATTTTGTCTTGATCCGACTCTATTTTTAGGAGCTACGGGTTTTTATATTTCTTAACATTGGATGTGATCATCTCTTACTAGGTTGCTATGTGTAGCTGCAACCCGGTTTGCTATCTACCGCTGCAAACCTGATCCGATTGCTAGCTACGGCTGCAACCCGGATCTGATGAAACTAGCATAGGCCCCATTAATAATGAATTGTATCGGCCCTTTATGTAGTTTAACACAAACTTCATTAATCAGATATTTCAATATATCCTAAGTGGTCTTGTGGTTGGGATAAATGGCTCTCACCCAGTTGGCTTGAGTTTGATTCCCGGTATGGGATATTTGTACTTATGATAATTTCTTAAGGAATATAATTAAAATAATCTTGTATATAATGAATTCTTTTATTACTTCAGTTAATATGGGCTACAGTTCGGTCTTTAATGTACCAAATGACAGAAAGTTTCCTATACAGGGGTTTCAGACATGGCGGTTCTAATGGTGTACTTTTTGTTATGATCTGACCTTTTTTTAGGAGTTATGGGTTTTTATATATCTTAACATTGGACATGATCGTCTCTTACTAGGATGCTAGATACTGCTGCAACCCGGAAAAACTTTTTTTAGGAGTTATGGGTTTTTATATTTCTTAACATTGGATGTGATCGTCTCTTACTAGGTTGCTAGCTACCACTGCAACCCGGATAATTGACAAACACCATTTATGATGAGCTATATCGTTCCTTTATGCAAATATATTACAAACAGGAAAAAGCCTATGGCTTTTTCTTAATTGGAATACTAAGAGACGACCTGGCTACAACCTACGATTTGACATCATTGATCAATATTTAATATTAATTATAATCTTATTTTAGTTACTATGGGCTGGAAGTTTGTTCTTTACTGTAATCCCATGAACTGTTTGAAATTGCTATAAAGTTCGTTAACACGAACTGATTGACAATACTGATAGTTAGAGTTCGGTCTTTAAGTTATCATATACTGTTAAAATTCTTTCTTATATGAACGTTTCTTGGTGTAGTGGTTAGCACTTAAGACTTTAAATACTGCGATTCGAATTCAAATCCCGGTGGACGGTTTTTATGAAATGTAGCTTACTTATCCTACCATTTAGGTTTCTGCCGTAATTCTTTCTTTTCAAAATTAAATTAGTTACTATCGCCTTGAGTTATTTCTTTACCATATCGTAATAATTTGTTTTATAATAATAATTAATTTTGTTAATTACAAAAGGTTTCTATATACAGTAGTTCCCTTTAAAATGAGCCATTACACAGCTCTTTATTATGACCACGAACTGTTTGATTTATAACTTAATTTACTATGGGTTCAGTTCGTTCCTTATTGTAATTTTTTTAGGAACTATGGGTTTTTATATTTCTTAACATTGGACGTGATCGTCTCTTACTAGGTTGCTAGCTACCGCTGCAACCCGGATTACGTTATATATGATTATTAGTAGACAATCGATAGAATATTCGTTCCTAATTATAACCACCGCAACCCATATTCAATTATTATATCGATCCTTTAAGTAATTTTAGTTACAAAAGATTTTTAACCCAATTAATTTCCTTTAAAATGAGCCATTGAACAACTTTCTACGATGTTCCAGTGCCAAGCTATCTCTGGAAAAGAAGAAAAAAAAAATCCCGTTTAGGCAAAATGTTGTAGTAGCTGCCACTTTTCTTGATTTTCAATCCAATATATTTCCCTTGCTGTTCAAGCCAAGGGACAGAAAGTTTACTATACAGGGGGTTCGGACAAGGCGGTTCTAATGGTGTACTTTTTGTTTTGATCTGACTCCTTTTTTAGGAGCTATGGGTTTTTATATTTCTTAACATTGGACGTGATCGTCTCTTACTAGGTTGCTAGCTACTGCTGCAACCCTGATCAAGCCAGTATATTTCCCTTGCTGTTCAAGCCAAGGGACAGAAAGTTTCTTATACAGGGGTTTCGGACAAGGCGGTTCTAATGGTGTATTTTTGTTTTGATCTGACTTTTTTTTTTAGGAGTTATGGGTTTTTATATTTCTTAACATTGGACGTGATCGTCTCTTACTAGGTTGCTAGCTACCGCTGCAACCCGGATAATTCTAAAATTGTCAAGTATTTTTCTAGATTGAATCAAAAAATTAGTATGATTGGTTAGAGATCATAAATATTTTTGCAGTTCTTATAATAACTTTAGCGATTATGAGCTAAAAACTAAAATAAAACAAAATTGTATATTTTTCATTGGAAATATAGGACACCAATAAACAGATACGTACTTTACGGGTTAAACCAAAAGAGTTTGGTTCCATGATACAATAATAAGTTTGAACTAAGATGAAATAAAATTATTGTCGTAAAAAAATGGCATAGCGAGTCAATTGAAGCAAAAGGAAAACCAAACTAATTTTAAAATTTTCAGGTTTTTTTCTGATTTGAATTAGAAAATGGAAATTATTGATCAGACACCATAAATATTTTTTGCACTTTGCAGTTAAATAAAATTATTTTATTTAAAATTTTCAGGAATTCTTCTATTTTCAGTTAAAAGCGGAAAGAAATAAAGATGCCGGTTATGGAGAATACATGGTTAAAGTCAATTTTCTTGATTTTCAAGCCAATATATTTTCTTTGTTATTCAAGCCAAAGGACGGTAAGTTTGCTGTATTGAAGTTTTGGACAAGATGGTTCTAATAATGTGCTTCTTGTTTTGATCTAAATCTTTTTCGAGAGTTATGGGTTACTTTAGCTTTTACTATGGGGCGTGATCGTCTCTTACTAGGTTGCTAGCTACCGCTGCGACTCGGATATATATTGATTCCTTTTATTACTTCAGTTACTATGGGCTACAGTTCGTGATTTAATATAATAATTCAAACTAAGAATATACCTGAAAATTTTTAAATTGTTTTTTTTGTTCGATTTAATCAACAAATATTTTATTTCATCTCTCACTTCAAAGTTATAATTAGGCCCGTTCTTTAGCACTAAGATCTTACATCTAAGATCTTACATCTTTCTGCAAAGATTATCGTTTTTTAACTCATCTTTGTTCTAAGATCTTACAGCTCACTAATGTTAGCGAAAAGTTTGAAGACCGCCACTGTTTTGCCATCTAGAACAATGATGAGAGAACTTTTGATGATCTACTCATTATTGTTCTCAGACCGCTGATCAGAGCAGAATGATGAAAGACGTTTGCACAAAAAACGACCAAAGATGTAAGATCTTTGTTCAAAGATTTCACTTTTAAGCGTTTTCTGACAAAAGATGTAAGATCTTAGCACATTGATGAGTGAAAAAACGCCCCTATTGTCTCCTGGAACCAAACTTTTTTTGGCTCAACTTCTACAGTGCGTATCTTCTGTGCTATATTTCCGTAGAAAATAAATTCAATTTTTATTTTATTTTAGTTTTCAGTTCAGAAGGGCTAAGGTTATTATGTAAACTGCAAAAATATTTATGGTGTCCGAGCAATAATTTTTAATTTTTAATTCAAACTACAAAAATTCCTGAAAATTCTAAAACTAGTTTTGTTTTTGTTAGGTTCCTGCTACTTTATACGTGACTTTAACTTGTCATATCTTAATAAGAATTTTATAAGATGACTTCACGTAATAATTCTTGTGATAACAAGTGTAAATCAAAGTTTGATGGAGAGACAGTAGCAAGGAAGAAGGACTTGATTCACGTGAAAAACCCTCACCTTGAGCAGATGGCATGTGATACATTATACCACATTCATTTAGATACTGAGTATCAGGATCTACAAGCATTATTTGGTGATGTTAAGTTTGTATGCATGGGGGGTACACCAGCTCGTATGAAAGAGTTTGCGCATTTTATCATGAAGGAGATAGGATATACTCTGCCGGCCGGTACTACTCTTCGAGATATTTCAAAGGAAGGGCATAGATACTCAATGTTTAAGGTTGGGCCTGTACTTTCAGTGAGCCATGGAATGGGTGTCCCATCTATAGGCATTTTGCTTCATGAGATGATTAAGCTCATGTATCATGCACAAGTAAAGGATCCAGTTTTCTTCCGGATAGGAACCTGTGGAGGAATTGGCATTGAGGGTGGAAATATTGTGATAACCAGTGAAGCTTTGAACGGATATGGTGAGGCTAATTTTGACCTTCCTGTACTTGGCAAGAAAATGAGTCGCCCAGCAAAACTTGACTCCAACTTAGCGAGGGACTTAAAGAATCTTACAAGACCTGAAGATCCATGGAGTACAACCATAGGAAAGACAATGTGTGCAGATGACTTTTACGAAGGACAAGGAAGACTGGATGGTGCTTTCTGTGAATATAGTGAGGATGATAAGATTGCATATTTGACCAATCTTTATAAAAATGGAGTTAGAAATATTGAAATGGAGGCAGTTATTTTGGTGCACTAACTCACCATGCTGGTATTCGAGCGGCCATCGTTTGTGTAACCTTGCTTAACAGACTAAATGGTGATCAAATAAATTCTACAAAAGAACAACGAGATGAATGGCAAGCCAGACCTCAAAAATTAGTATCGAGGTATATTAAAAGTCAAATTAATTTATCTTCGTAGATAAGGTAAACTTTTATTGTCTATGGCTACCAAGGCTGAATGCTGAGAGGGAAAAATGTTTGATTATTGTGCCTTTTAGGGGTGTGTAGTTTTTGGTGTACGGTGAATACTTTTTAAGACATCATGTTGAGATACTCTAGCCTCTTTTAAAAAACCCTTTCCTGCTAATTTAGGAATGGTAACTATAAGCTAAATTAGTCTTAATAACAAAATATTTAGTTGTATATACAAATATACTTATTGTTTCTATCTGATACAATCCATAGGGTTTCCAGGTAATTTTTCGGTTACCGTGGGCGATGTTAGTTTTTTTTTGGATTGCACCTATCGTTACAACCACGATTTACATGTGTCTGTGTTTAGTTCTATAAAAAAAAACCTTTAAAGTATACCTTCATCTGGTATAAGAAAATGCAGTTTCTTTGTAAAAAAAAGGTAAACGTAGGATTCAATTCCTTCCATGGCTTTTTTTTACATATTTTTCAATTTAAAGTCTAAACTACAATTTTATTAATGACTATGCTATATGAGATCTTCATAACTGACACCATTTATGATGAATTATATCGATCCTTTATGTAAAGTATTCACTAGCGAAAAACAATATAAGAGTTCCTTATGGTCTGTCAAATAGATAATCTAAGGCTTGTTTACAATGCAAAAACAAAGCATATATTTATGCTCAATAATACTCGTCCCTCAAAATTGTCTAAATATGAGACAGGAATCTTTTATGCCATGCAAACAGGAAAAAGCCTACGGCTTTTTCTTCTTTGAAATAATAAGAGACGAACCTCAAACAATCATGTGGCTAAATGAGTCCAATGTATGCAATGGTTTGATATTCCAATGATAGTCTTTTAATATCTTTTCATCACATTGTAAACAGTAACCTTTTATTACTGTAAGCATCATCTATGTAATGGTTCCTTAGAACACTTCAGTTACTATGGATTGAAGATCGTTCTTTGATGTAAATTTTCAACAAGTTGTAAACAGTAACCTTATCAATGTGATTATAATAACTTTATATTCGTTCTTATTATAATTACAAAAAGTTCCCAACCCCATTGATTTTCTTTAAAATGAGCTATTGGACAACTCTCTAAAATGTTCCAATGCCAAGCTATCTGTGGAATTACTAACCTATACTATAAGTTGCGTATAATATTTGGTATAGTCAAGAAGTCGTTCTTTAATATAATCAAGCCAATATATTTTCTTTGTTATTCAAGCCAAAGGACGGTAAGTTTGCTATATAGAAGTTTCGGACCAAGCGGTTCTAATATTGTACTTCTTGTTTTGATCTGAATCTTTTTTTAGGAGTTATGGGTTTTTATATTTCTTAACATTGGACTTGATCGTCTCTTACTAAGTTGCTAGCTACCGCTGCAACCCGGAAAAAAAATATGCCGTTTATGCAGAAAGTTGTAGTAGCCGCCGCTTTCTTGATTTTCAAGCTAAAATATTTCCCTTGCTGTTCAAGCCAAGGGACAGAAAGTTCCCTATACAGGGGTTTCGGACAAGGCGGTTCTAATGGTGTACTTTTTGTTTTGATCTGACTCTTTTTTTAGGAGTTATGGGTTTTTATATTTCTTAACATTGGACGTGATCGTCTTTTACTAGGCTGCTAGCTACCGCTGCAACCCGGATCAAGCCACGGTTGTCTAAGTTCCCTGAACAAATTGTTGGTTATGATGATAACAGTCACGAAAAAGCCTACGGCTTTTCTTCTTTGAAATAGTAAGAGACGAACCTCAAACAATCAAGTAGCTAACTAAGTCCAATGCATGCTATGGTTTGCTATTCCAATCATAGTCTTTTAATATAATGTTTGATTTAATACTTAAGTTACTATGGGTTAAAGTTCGTTCCTTATTGTAATTTTTATATTTCTTAACATTGGACGTGATCGTCTCTTACTAGGTTGCTAGCTACCGCTGCAACCCGGATAAAACCCATGATACCGACGATACTTACAAAATTCCAATTTACAGTATCGATCCCTTATGCATAATCTCCTAATGATTGTCTTTTAATATAGCTTCAGTTACTATGGACTAAAGTTCGTTCTCTAATGTAATGCTTTAAAAATAATTTGTTTAAGTTGCAAAAGATTTTTAATCCCATTAATTTCCTTTAAAATGAGCCATTGAACAACTCTCTACGATGTTCCAGTGCCAAGTTATCTGTGGAAAAGAAAAAAAAAGAAAAAAAGATACCGTTTAGGCAGAATGCTGTAGTAGGTGCCACTTTTCTTGATTTTCAAGGCAATATATTTCCCTTGCTGTTTAAGCGAAGGGACAGAAAATTTCCTATACAGGTATTTCGGACAAGGCGGTTCTAATGGTGTACTTTTTGTTTTGATCTGACTCTTTTTTTAGGAGTTATGGGTTTTTATATTTCTTAACATTGGACGTGATCGTCTCTTACTAGGTTTCTAGCTACCGCTGCAACCCGGATAATATAGGCAAGAGTTCGTTCTTTATTAAATTCTTTATTAAATTACCTCAAACTGTTTGATAAGCTATAGTAAAACTTTATGATGACGTCAGTTGCAACTGGGGTTCGTTCTACGCTATATGATTACAAACAAGAAAAAGCCTACGGCTTTTCTTCTTTGACATAGTAAGAGACGAACCTTCAATAATCAAATAGCTAACTAAGTCCCATGTATGCAATGTTTTGTTATTGAAATGATCGTCTTTTAATGTAAGCAGCTAACTAAATACAAAATGTGCCATGGTTTATTTTTTACCAGGTTTCAGCCATCTCTACAGCTTTGATACCGATTAAACTTACATAATTCCCATCTATAATTAAATAGACCCATCCTTCATATTAGTCTAATGGTGTGCTTTGTAGTTCAATCACTATAGGCTATAGTTCGTTCTTTACTATAACATTGTCTGAGTGAGATAGACTTCGGTCCTTACTTTAAGCCCACTATACAAGTTTGTATTGGCAAGAATTCATTCTTTATTGTATTTTAATATAACATTTTTAACCCCATTAATTTACTTTAAAATGAACCATTGAACAACTCTCTACGATGTTCCAGTGCCAAGTTATTTGTGGAATTACTACCTATACTATAATTAAGTGGCGTATAAAATTTAGAATAGGTCGTTCTTTATTAAAATATAGGTTACAGTTCGTTCCTTAATGTTACAAGTTGCTAACTAATTCCAATGTGTGCAATTGTTTGTTATTCCAATGATCGTCTTTTAATGTAAACGTAAAAAATGGAGTCTATTTAATTTTTTTTTAATTACAAAACCTTTTTAACCCCATTGATTTCCTTTAAAATGAGCCATTGAACAACTGTCTTGATGTTCCAGTGCCAAGCTATGTGTGGAATTACTAATCTATACTATAATTAAGTGGCGTATAAAATTTACTATAGGCAAGAGGTCGTTCTTTATTATAATTATACTGAACTGTATCGGTCCTTTATGTATTTAATGTAATAACCAATGATCGTCTTTTATTTTAAATCTTAATGTAATAAAAATAATTTATTTTAATTACAAGAAGTTTTTAACCCCATTATTTTTGCTTTAAAATGAGCCATTGAACAACTCTCTACGATGTTCCAGTGCCAAGCTATCTGTTGAATTACTAACCTATACTATAATTAAGTGGCGTATAAAATTTAGTATAGGCAAGAGGTCGTTCTTTATTATAAAATTTGTTTTAATTACAAAATGTTTTTAACCCCATTAATTTCCTTTAAAATGAGCCATTGAACAACTCTCTACGATGTTCCAGTGCCAAGCTATCTGTTGAATTACTAACCTAAACTATAATTAAGTGGCGTATAAAATTTAGCATAGGCAAGAGGTCGTTCTTTATTATAAAAAGAGAAAAAAATATCCCGTTAAGGCAGAATGTTGTAGTAGCTGCCACTTTTCTTGATTTTTTAGTACTGATTTTTTAACTTGCGTGTAGCTTGCTTTGATTTAACCATTATGTATTCATGAATGAGACCATTTACAGTTTTGACGTTTCTTATATAGTAATTATGACGTCACTGCATCAAAAATACAGTTTTTATTGGAAAAATTTATTCTCTTTTAGAAATAATTTATTTAGTTACAAAAGGTTTTTAACCCAATTAATTTCCTTTAAAATGAGCTATTGAACAACCCTCTACGATGTTCCAGTGCCAAGCTATCTCTGGAAAAGAAAGAAAAAAGAAAAAAATATCCCGTTTGGGGAGAATAACGTGGTAAAAGTCAATTTGCTTGATTTTCAAGCCAATATATTTCCCTTGCTGTTCAAGCCAAGGGACAGAAAGTTTCCTATACAGGGGTTTCGGACAAGGCGGTTCTAATGGTGTACTTTTTGTTTTGATCTGACTCCTTTGTTAGGAACTATGGGTTTTTATATTTCTTAACATTGGACGTGATCGTCTCTTACTAGGTTGCTAGCTATCGCTGCAACCCGGAAAAAAAAAACACATTGTGCCCACATCGTTCTTTACTCAGGCAGTGCTAGCGCACTGCCTATGATAATAAACTGATTACACACAGGAAAAAGCCTACGGCTTTTCTTCTTTTAAATAGTAAGAGACGAGTCTCAAATAATCAAGTAGCTAGCTAATTCCAAAGGTATGCAATTTTTGTTATTCCAATGATTGTTTTTTATTGTAACTAGGTTTCAGCCATCTCTACAGCCATGATACTATTGGAAATTACATAATCCCTATTTATGTTTTAGTTAACATGGGCAAGGTGTCGTTCTTTATTGTATATATATGGACTAAGGTTCGTTCTTTCATGTAAAACTAGCAAAACATTTTTTAAGCCTGATGAAGATTTAACTAATGTGTCAAAAGTAAGGTTGCAAGTCGACGATTTTGTTTTGGCCTTATTATAATTGGTATGGTGAAATAATAATACGCATATGGCTCTTAAGTCATACTTCTTTGTGGTTCAATATGGTCTAGTGGCTAGGATAGTTAACTTTCACTTAACAGGCTCGGGTTCGATTCCCGGGGTGGGAAAATTTTTAACTCTATAATCTTCGAACATTTGAACCTTTTATAATTTATAATGATGCATAATATAAATACTGTAATCTTAACTATAGTGAAGTTGTGTATGCAAGTTAGTATAGGGAAGAGTTCGATCTTTATTATAAAATTTCAAGCCAATATTTTCCCTTGCTGTTCAAGCCAAGGGGCAAAAAGTTTCCAGAACAGAGGTTTCGGACAAGGCGGTTCTAATATTGTACTTTTTGTTTTGATCTGACTCCTCATTTAGGAACTATGGGTTTTTATATTTCTTAACATTGGACGTGATCGTCTCTTACTAGGTTGCTAGCTACCGCTGCAACCCGGATATAAATACTGTAATCTTAACTATGGTGAAGTTGCCTTTGCAAGTTAGTATAGGGAAGAGTTCGATCTTTATTATAAATTTATGTACAAACATTAAATATCTTTGAAAAGACTGCAGTATGAAAAGACATCAAAAATGCAATTTTTAGTGAAAAAATTTATTCTCTTTTAGAAATAACTTATTTTAGTTACAAAAGACTTTTAACCCAATTAATTTCCTTTAAAATGAGCTATTGAACAACTCTCTACGATGTTCAAGTGCCAAGCTATCTGTTGAATTACTAACCTATACTAATTAAGTGGCGTATAAAATTTAGTATTGGCAAGAGGTCGTTCTTTATTATAATCTAGATAAAATAATGAAGAGAATATGAATGAACCACAGTGTTCAGTTTCTTTGGACTTGAGTTCGTTTTTTAACTATAAATACAAACAGGAAAAAGCCTACGGCTTTTTCTTCTTTTAAATAGTAAGATACGAAACTCAAACAATCAAGTAGCTAACTAATTCCAATGTATGCAATTGTTTGTTATTTCAACGATCGTCTTTTAATGTAAAATTACATAATCCATATTTATGTTTCAGTTAACATGGGCTAGGTGTCCTTCTTTATTGTAATTCGTTCTTTATAATATTTAATGTTCGTTCTTTACTGTAATAAAATTATTAAGCACACAAAATCCCGTGTCGAGTATCTAAAACCTAGCATAAAACAAAACTAATTTTAAAATTTTCAGGTATTTATCTTGTTTGAATTACAAAATTAGTATTATTGGTTAGACACCATAAATATTTTTGCAGTTTAAATAATAAGTTTAGTGATTCTGGACTGAAAACTAAAATAATTGCAATTATGAGACAATAATATGGAGATATGTACTTTACGGGTTACAGGATACAATAATAAATTTGAACTGAGATGAAAAAAAAATTTCTTCCAGGAGACAAAAAGCAAAACTAATTTTAGAATTTTCATGTATTTTTGTTGTTTAAATTAAAAAATTACTATTACTGATTAGGCATCATAAATATTTTTGCAGTTTACATAATAATTTTAGCGATTAAGCCAAAAAAGAAAATTTTGGTTCCAGGAGTTTCGGTTACTATTGAGACAAGTAGCTATTATTACTATAGAGTTCATTACATGGACTGTTTTATTGCTTCAAAATTCAAATATCTTTGAAAAGACTGCAGTATGAAAATACATCAAAAATGCAATTTTTTTGACAAAATTGATTCTACTTTAAAAAGTATTTTATTTTTAAATACAAAAGTGACTAGATGTTGCAATTTCCTTTAAAATGAGCTATTATACAGCTCTCTATGATTTTCCAGTGCCCAGCTAGCTGAGCAGAAAGAAAAAGCGGAAAGAAAAAAATATCCCGTTTGTGGAGAATAACGTGGTAAAAGTCAATTTTCTTGATTTTCAAGCCAATATATTTTCTTTGTTATTCAAGCCAAAGGGAGGTAAGTTTCCTTTATAGAGGATTCGGACAAGGCGGTTCTAATGGTGTACTTTTTGTTTTGATCTGACTCTTTTTTTAGGAGTTGGGGGGTTTTATATTTCTTGACATTGGAGGTGATCGTCTCTTACTAGGTTGCTAGCTACCGCTGCAACCCGGATATAGGCAAGAGGTCATTCTTTATTATATTTTTTCAAGATTTAAAATTATTAAGCACACAAAATCCCGTGTCGAGTATCTAAAACCTAGCATAAAACAAAACTAATTTTAAAATTTTCAGGTATTTATCTTGTTTGAATTACAAAATTAGTATTATTGGTTAGACACCATAAATATTTTTGCAGTTTAAATAATAAGTTTAGTGATTCTGGACTGAAAACTAAAATAATTGCAATTATGAGACAATAATATGGAGATATGTACTTTACGGGTTACAGGATACAATAATAAATTTGAACTGAGATGAAAAAAAAATTTCTTCCAGGAGACAAAAAGCAAAACTAATTTTAGAATTTTCATGTATTTTTGTTGTTTAAATTAAAAAATTACTATTACTGATTAGGCATCATAAATATTTTTGCAGTTTACATAATAATTTTAGCGATTAAGCCAAAAAAGAAAATTTTGGTTCCAGGAGTTTCGGTTACTATTGAGACAAGTAGCTATTATTACTATAGAGTTCATTACATGGACTGTTTTATTGCTTCAAAATTCAAATATCTTTGAAAAGACTGCAGTATGAAAATACATCAAAAATGCAATTTTTTTGACAAAATTGATTCTACTTTAAAAAGTATTTTATTTTTAAATACAAAAGTGACTAGATGTTGCAATTTCCTTTAAAATGAGCTATTATACAGCTCTCTATGATTTTCCAGTGCCCAGCTAGCTGAGCAGAAAGAAAAAGCGGAAAGAAAAAAATATCCCGTTTGTGGAGAATAACGTGGTAAAAGTCAATTTTCTTGATTTTCAAGCCAATATATTTTCTTTGTTATTCAAGCCAAAGGGAGGTAAGTTTCCTTTATAGAGGATTCGGACAAGGCGGTTCTAATGGTGTACTTTTGTTTTGATCTGACTCTTTTTTTAGGAGTTGGGGGGTTTTATATTTCTTGACATTGGAGGTGATCGTCTCTTACTAGGTTGCTAGCTACCGCTGCAACCCGGATTTCAGTGATTTACTAACCTATACTATAGTTAAGTGGCCTATATAATTTAGTATAGGCAAGAGGTCGTTCTTTATTATAATTAAATTAAAAGATTAAAGTTATTGCTCAAATACCATAAATGTTTTTGAAGTTTATAACTTTAGCGATTATGAACTGAAAACTAATATAAAATAAAAATTATTTTTTTTTAATTTTTACGTCACTTCACTTATTACGTCATATATGGCTATTTGTACACAATCGGTGTTAGATATTACGTCATGTCACCTATTACGTCATATATGGTTATTAGTAGACTATCGGAAGAATTTTCGTTCTTTATTATAAAATTTAACTAATGTGTCAAAAGTAAGGTTGCAAGTCGACGATTTTGTTTTGGCCTTATTATAATTGGTATGGTGAAATAATAATATGCATATGGTTCTTAAATCATACTTCTTTATGGTCCCATATGGTCTAGTGGCTAGGATAGTTAACTTTCACTCAACAGGCCCGGGTTCGATTCCCGGTGTGGAAAATTTTTAGCTCTATAATCTTCGAACTATTTGAACCTTTTATAATTTATAATGATGTATAATATAAATACTGTAATCTTAACTATAGTGAAGTTGCCTATGCAAGTTAGTATAGGGAAGAGTTCGATCTTTATTATAATAATTATGACGTCACTGCATCAAAAATACAGTTTTTATTGGAAAAATTTATTCTCTTTTAGAAATAATTTATTTAGTTACAAAAGGTTTTTAACCCAATTAATTTCCTTTAAAATGAGCTATTGAACAACCCTCTACGATGTTCCAGTGCCAAGCTATCTCTGGAAAAGAAAAAAAAAAAGAAAAAAATATCCCGTTTGGGGAGAATAACGTGGTAAAAGTCTATTTTCTTGATTTTCAAGCCAATATATTTTCTTTGTTATTCAAGCCAAAGGGCGGTAAGTTTCCTTTATAGAGGTTTCGGACAAGGCGGTTCTAATGGTGTACTTTTTGTTTTGATCTGACTCTTTTTTTAGGAGCTACGGGTTTTTATATTTCTTAACATTGGAGGTGATCGTCTCTTACTAGGTTGCTAGCTACCGCTGCAACCCGGATGGAGGTGATCGTCTCTTACTAGGTTGCTAGCTACCGCTGCAACCCGGATGTTAGCTACCGCTGCAACCCGGATATTTCTTAGCATTGGACGTGATCGTCTCTTACTAGGTTGCTAGCTACCGCTGCAACCCGGATGACTGAAGAAGAAAAAAAAAACACATTGTGCCCACATCGTTCTTTACTCAGGCAGTGCTAGCGCGCTGTCTCTGAAAATAAACTGATTACACACAGGAAAAAGCCTACGTCTTTTTCTTCTTTGAAATAGTAAGAGACGAGTCTCAAACATTCAAGTAGCTAGCTAATTCCAATGTATGCAGTTGTTTGTTATTCCAATGATCGTCTTTTAATGTAACCTTTAATATAAACCACCTTATATCAGTTACTATGGGCCAGAGATCGTTCTTTAATGTAAAAAAGGGCTTATTCTAACAATTGGAAAAGGTCATACAAACACTTGACATAAATCTACCTTTAGAGGGTAAACAACAACAGGAAAATACCTCAAAATAATTTTTTAATTACAAAATGTTTTTAACCCCATTAATTTCCTTTAAAATGAGCCATTGAACAACTTTCTACAATGTTCCAGTGCCAAGCTATCTATGGAATTACTAACCTATACTATAATGAAGTGGCGTATAAAATTTATTATAGGCAAGAGGTCGTTCTTCATTATACATGTAAAACTAGCAAAAATTTTTTAAGCCTGATGAAGATTTAACTAATATGTCAAAAGTAAGGTTTCAAGTCGACGATTTTGTTTTGGCCTTATTATAATTGGTATGGTGAAATAATAATATGCATATGGCTCTTAAATCATACTTCTTTATGGTTCCATATGGTCTAGTGGCTAGGATAGTTAACTTTCACTTAACAGGCTCGGGTTCGATTCCCGGTGTGGGAAAATTTTTAACTCTATAATCTTCGAACATTTGAACCTTTTATAATCTATAATGATGTATAATATAAATACTGTAATCTTAACTATAGTGAAGTTGCATATGCAAGTTAGTATAGGGAAGAGTTCGATCTTTATTATATCTTTAATATGAAATATGCAGTTTTCGTAAAAAAGCTGATTCTGTTTTAAAGATAATATTTTTTAATTACAAAAGACTTTTAACCCAATTAATACCCTTTAAAATGAGCCATTGAACAACTCTCTACGATGTTCCGGTGCCAATCTATCTGTTGAATTACTAACCTATACTATAAATAAGTGGCGTATAAAATTTAGTATAGGTCGTTCTTTATTATATTTTTTAGGAACTATGGGTTTTTATATTTCTTAACATTGGACGTGATCGTCTCTTACTAGGTTGCTAGCTACCGCTGCAACCCGGATTATTATAAAGCTTTTAACCCCATGAATTTCCTTTAAAATGAGCCGTTGAACAATTCTCTACGATGTTCCGGTACCAATCTATCTGTTGAATTACTAACCTATACTATAAATAAGTGGCGTATAAAATTTAGTATAGGCAAGAAGTCGTTCTTTATTATATCTTCCAATGATCGTCTTTTAATGTAACATATCAGTTACTATGGGAGAGAGATCGTTCTTTACTGTAAAAATACTGTAATCTTAACTATAGTGAAGTTGCGTATGCAAGTTAGTATAGGGAAGAGTTCGATCTTTATTATAATAATAACAAAATTTAATTAGAGTTCGTTCTTTATTGTTATGTTAGCATTGGACGTGATCGTCTCTTATTGTGAAAAAGAAGAAAAAAAGAAAAAAATATCCCGTTTAGGCAGAATGTTCTGGTAGCTGCCACTTTTCTTGATTTTCAAGCCAATATATTTCTCTTGCTTTTCAAGCCAAAGGGCGTTAAGTTTCCTTTCAAGGGGTTTCGGACAAGGCGGTTCTAATGGTGTACTTTTTGTTTTGATCTGACTCCTTTTTTAGGAGCTATGGGTTTTTATATTTCTTAACATTGGACGTGATCGTCTCTTACTAGGTTGCTAGCTACCGCTGCAACCCGGAAACATTGAACAACTCTCTATGATGTTCCAGTGCCAAGCTATCTATGGAATATAAAGTTTTAATATAACTTTACCACGAACTGCTTGATCGCTTCAAAAATTTTAACTCAATTATTAAATACTTCAGTTACTATTGGTTACAGTTAGTTCCTTATTGTAATGCTAGCTACCGCTGCCACCCGGATAATAAACTTATTACAAACAGGAAAAAGCCTACGGCTTTTTCTTCTTTTAAATAGTAAGAGACGAACCTCAAACAATCAAGTAGATAACTAATTCCAATGTATGCAATTGTTTGTTATTTCAATGATCGTCTTTTAATGTAAAATTACATAATCCATATTTATGTTTCAGTTAACATGGGCTAGGTGTCCTTCTTTATTGTAATGCAACCCGGAAAATACGATGAAATAATAATATGCATATGGTTCTTAAATCATGCTGTTTTATAGTCCCATATGGTGTAGCGGATAGGATAGCTGGCTTTGATCTAGAAGGCCCGGGTTCGATTCCCGGTATTGGAAAATTTTTAACTCTATAATCTTCGAACATTAGAAGCTCTAAACCTTTTATAATTTATAATGAACCACATCGATCCTTTATGTAATTTAATGTAACATATCAGTTACTATGGGAGAGAGATCGTTCTTTACTGTAACCTATACAGGGGTTTTCGGACAAGGCGGTTCTAATGGTGTACTTTTTGTTTTGATCTGACTCCTTTTTTAGGAACTATGGGTTTTTATATTTCTTAACATTGGACGTGATCGTCTCTTACTAGGTTGCTAGCTACCGCTGCAACCCGGATAATTAACTATAATTAAGTTGAGTATCTAATCTAGTATAGGCAAGAGTTCATTCTTTATTCTAAAAGTTTTAGTTACTATGTGCCTTGGTTTGTTCTTTACTAGGTTTCAGCTATATCCGATGAAATTTATGCTATAAGATATCATAAAACAATTAATTAGCTTTCTACACGTATCTCATATGGTCTAGTGGCTTAGGATAGTTGGCTTTCAACCAATTAGCTTGGGTTCGAATCCCGGTGTGGAATTATTTTTAAAACAAAATATGGTGAAATTAATTAGCTAATTTGACAAGACATAGGTAACTAAGGGCAAGAGTTTCGTTCTTTATTATACTATAATCTTCTAACATTTGAACCTTTTATAATTTATAATGATGTATAATATAAATACTGTAATCTTAACTATAGTGAAGTTGCCTATGCAAGTTAGTATAGGGAAGAGTTCGATCTTTATTATAATCAAAAGTAAGGTTGCAAGTCGACGATTTTGTTTTGGCCGTATTATAATTGGTATGGTGAAATAATAATACGCATATGGCTCTTAAATCATACTTCTTTATGGTTCAATATGGTCTAGTGGCTAGGATAGTTAACTTTCACTTAACAGGCTCGGGTTCGATTCCCGGGGTGGGAAAATTTTTAACTCTATAATCTTCGAACATTTGAACCTTTTATAATTTATAATGATGCATAATATAAATACTGTAATCTTAACTATAGTGAAGTTGCGTATGCAAGTTAGTATAGGGAAGAGTTCGATCTTTATTATAAAATCGGTAAAATATTCGTTCTTTATTATAATACATGGTTATTAGTGGATAATCGGTAAAATATTCGTTCTTTATTATAACTTTATTATAAATCATTGATCAATATTGTATATAAAAATTGAGTTTTTCGTAAAAAATAATTGATTTAAAAAAAATAAAGTACAAATGGCACTAGATCTAGAGATTTCCTTTAAAATGAGCCATTGAACAACTCTCTACGATGTTCCAGTGCCGAGCTATCTGTGGAAGAGAAAGAATAAAGAAAAAAAATATGCCATTTAGGCAGAATGTTGTAGTAACCGCCACTTTTCTTGATTTTCAAGCCAATATATTTCCCTTGCTGTTCAAGCCAAATAACAGAAAGTTTACTATACAGGGATTTCGGACAAGGAGGTTCTAATGGTGTACTTTTTGTTTTGATCTGACTTTTTTTTGGAGTTATGGGTTTTTATATTTCTTAATATTGGACGTGATCGTCTCTTACTAGGTTGCTAGCTACCACTGCAACCCAGATGATGCTAGCTACCGCTGCAACCCAGATGATGGTTAGAGTTCGGTCTTTAAGTTATAATATCATATACTGTTAAGATTCTTATATATATGAACGTTTCTTGGTGTAGTGGTTAGCACTTAGGACTTTGAAACAAGCAATCCGAGTTCAAATCCCGGTGGACAGATTTTATGAAATGTAGCTTACTTATACTACTATTTAGGTTTCTGCCATAATTCTTCCTTTTCAAAATTAAATTTGTTACTATGGCCTAGAGTTAGTTCTTTACCATATCGTAACAATTTATTTTATAATAATAACTATTTTAGTTAATTACAAAAGGTTTCTATATGTTTCTATATAAGGTTTCTACAGCAGTTTCCTTTAAAATGAGCCATTACACAGCTCTTTATTATGACCACGAGCTGTTTAATTTAATACTTCAGTTACTAGGGGTTACAGTTCGTTCCTTATTGTAAAATTACATAATCCCTATTTATGTTTTAGTTAACATGGGCAAGGTGTCGTTCTTTATTGTATAAAAAATATCTAAAAGGAATATTTTCGATTTAAAAACATTTTATTTCATAAAGACAATAATATATTACACATTTTTCGCATATTGATTCAAGTTATTGTCCTCACTTTGTTTCACTATTGCATTTAAAGCAGCTGGAAGTTTATGTATATGCATTATACTACGTTTTGATGCAAAAAATAACTGTTCCTCCAATTTGAATTTGCTTAATGATACTACATATCTTGTATACATCTAATCCCATTCAAGGCTTAGTCGACACCCGTTTGTAATTTCTACTGCTACGTTTGGTACTCTTGTCTTTGCTTCATTGCTGCTGCGACCTCCGCTACCAACTTCCAATAGTGTAAAGAAACCATTCATTTTTACTAAAATGTCTTGTCACACAAAAACTTGATGAAAAAGATATATTTAAACTGTTCTCTCTCTGAATTCTACTTTCTTACTAGCATAAAATACATTTAGAATCCAGCCTTATATTGGATCTTGTTGCTACGGCTGGTTTCTAGGGCCTCATGGATATATACAAATTATATTCTCAGGAAAAGATGCAAATTATATAGCCGTTGACCCTTTTACATGTGTTACATGGATAGTAACCGATTATGCTAATAAGGTTTGCACGGGTCCTTTTATAGTGACACTATTGACAGCAGTTTCATAATACCTATAGGACATAAATGTTAACTAACAATTGCAGAAAATGAGATAACTGGAGCTTTCAATGAGACAAGATGAGACAACAACCTGAGAAATGTAAATTCACAATAGGTGAAAATGAACCACCTATACCATCAAATGTGACAAGACCAATCCAAGAAGCCAAGGCAAAGGGGTATTGAAGAAATATATGAAGTAATGACAAACAAAAATAAAAACAAAAAATATGTGGTTACAATATCTACGAAAACGACAATTGCAAGTCAAAAACGAAAGTTCAGAACGAAGACATGTGCAGCTGAAAGATAATTTATTTGTGCTGTTAGAAGACGAATGAAAGCAAGAATCAGAACGAGTCCAAAATGAAATTTAATTAGAAAGAAATATTACGTAAGAAAGACAACGCCACCACAATCTTTGACGCAAACAAACTGTGGCATAAAACCCGGAACAAACCTAAAAAGATGTCATAAATGACGCAAGTGTGAATTCCAAGTCATTGCGACCCTTCATCCGTGTATATATTTAGTGTGGTGTCCTCCATTTTCCCACAGAAAAAGTAGCCAACAAAGGTAACTTATATGGAGGTTAAAAATAACATCAAAACCACATGTGTCTTGAACGGTTTTGGAAAGTACAAATAAAATCACACTGAATGTTTAATACATAATGTTATTCATTGCTGAACGGTCATCAGTTCCAGATCATATTTCATTGTAATTTTATTTATATTTTCAATGCTGTAATAACTGGGAAAAGAAAGAATTTGTAATATAATTCGTTTTCAGTGAAGAACCAATGACGTAGTAGGCTTTAAACTTTTACAGTTAGGGAAGGGGGCAGTATTCAAATTCTTCTTTGTAATTAAGCTATATTTGTATTGAACAGCCTTGGAAAGAACTAGTAAAAGTAAGCTGAATATTTGATAAATAATGATATTAATTGCTGCAAGCTCGTCAGTTCAAATTTACTGCAATTTTTATTCTTATTTTCAATGTTGTAATAAGTACAAATTAAAATATTCGTAATATATTTATTTTTTAGTAGATCGCCAATGACGTATTTTAGACTTCTAAAGTGAGAGAAGGAGGCTAAACCCAAACTCTTGCTTGTCGTGATTTTTTTTCGTTTCAAGCTTGATTTGCATATTCAATGCAAATCAACTCGTTTTAATTTCAATTTCACTCTTTTTAAGATTTATTTATTCATTTATATTAGGACCTACTGTAGGTTTGTTTTCTGTGACTGTTTATTTGATTTCTGTTCGTTTCGGGTTTCATTTATACTTCAATACCAAAATATTTTTATTTGTTTTAAGCTTGAGTTGCATATTCAATTTAAGCTTTACTCGTTTTAAGATTTATTTATTCATTTATATTAGTCCCTGTTTTATATTTTTTTGCTATGATTGTTTATATAATTTCTGTTCGTTTTGGTTTTCATTTATTCTTTAACAGTAATTTCTGGTCGTTTTGAGTTTGAGTTATTATAGGTTTTTATTTCTTCCGATCTTAAGTTTAACAAGACCTTTACTTTTCTTTAAAAAATATCTTTTTCGGAAAGTTTTTTTTAAATTAATTTTTGTTCGTTGTTGATGGCCACAATTTCAAGTTTGTCAAAACTTTCTAGTTCAAAACAATTTTTAATTCCAAAATAAGTTAACAATCTTGGCAAGTACTAATAAAATTAAACTGAATATTCGATATATAATAATATTAATTGCTGAAAGCTCACCAGCTGAAGATTCTTTTTTACTCAGGGCCGGATTTAAAGCGTTGACACTTCTAGGCCCAAGTGTTTTTTGCTGATCCGTTTTTGCAAGATTTTCGGGGAAATCCCCAAAGCTTCGGGAATAGTGAAAAGTGCAGGGCCTAGAGGGCCTACTGGTAAATCCTGGTCTAGTTTCACTGCAATTTTCATTTTATTTTAAATGTTGTAATAAGCAAAAAAGAAAGTATTTGTAATGCAGTTCGTTTAGTAAAGCGCCAAATACGCAGTAGGCCTTATGGTTTTACCGTAGGGAAACAGGCATTAGCCGATGTCTTGTCTGTAGTGAAGAACATAGGTGTCTTGAACAGTTTTGAAAGGGCTAATAAAATTAAACTGAATTCCCATGATTTTTGGAATAAAATATCGTTAGTGAGCGTTTTTTTTTTTTTGGGGGGGGGTCTCCATGGAGGGAGTGCCAGAGGTCAGTTCACGTAATTTTTTGGAATAAAATATCGTTAATAATTTTTTTTTTTGGGGGGGGGAGGGCGGGGGGGGGGGGCTTTTGGACCATGGATTGAGGGCCAGGGGTCACCTCCCATGATTTATCATTGATATTTTGTTCTCGGGAGGGAGGGGTATCGGACCATGGTAGGACAAGGGGTCAGTTCCCATAAATTTTATATATTGTTAATAAGTTTTTTTTTTCTGGGGTTCAGGGGTCGGGTCATGGAGGGCAAGTAGTGATTTGCCATAATTTTTGGAAGGAAATGTCGTTAATTTTTTTTTTTTTTTGGGGGGGGGGTTCAGGCTATGTAACAACAAATACTTAGCCGGTAACTTGTCAACTGAAAAGCTATATGGAACTAGGCGAATAATAACACTTATCATGTCTACTTCACTTTAAACATAGCTTATTTAGAAACCTCTGGAAACTGTACCACATTTCAACATTACTGTCCCTTTTTGCTATCTGCCCATAATTTCACATTTTTTTTTTTTTGAAAAGTTTGAATTTTTGTTCATATATGACTTCAATTATCCTGCATTTTCCAAGGTTACTTGTCTGACCACTAATCAAGGCCGTTTGTTCAAGTAGTAGTCCTACTGACCTCTCATGTCATTTGCTTCTCATCAAACGCTAAGGGTAAGTAATCGGGCTTGTCAGATAAGTAATTTTGGAATAATAAAACATAGTACAGGAGTATAGGCTAGTCTACCTTTCGTCAATCAAAAAGTTGTGAATGCAGGTCTACCTCTCTGAGAAAAGAAAGGTAAACTGAACCCCCTAAGCTATCTGATAAATGGTGCTTACCATAGAAGCTACAGCTAGCTCGCTACAAAGTGTTCGTGGGTCATAGTGAATTACGCTTTCTCTCATCAAATTCATGTCAGTGCTGCCAGTCTCATGATTGAGCTTTGCTCGTTTTTGACTTGACGCCTGAATATCTGAGTCCTGGGAATAAAAATCAATTTCAGTTTTTTCTAGTCACATGTTTACCGGATACTAAATAAGTACCATTTTTACCCCCCTCAAAACTTAATTCCCCACCTAGCAATATATTGGCTTATACTGAAAATAATTGAACAGAAAAAATAAAAGCCCGATAAATATTTACTAGTTGGTGTGACAGTTGGTGTTCAACGTTTGGCTAATAGCTATAAAATTCAATAAAAAAATATATGTCGAGGAGGTATCATTAGCTATAACCTATTTCTAATGAAGCATTTCAAGTCAAATGTTTACCGGGTACTAAATAAGTACCAGTTTTACCCCCTCAAAACTTAATTTCCCCCTAGCATTATATTCACTAATCAAGTCAGATGTTTACGGGATATTAAATAAGTAGCATTTTTACACATCCTTCAAAACTGATTTCCCCCTCTTAGAATTATTTTTAACCCCAGTTATTAAGTTCGGTTAAGCTATGAATGCATATAGCCATAAAAGTACAGTTTTTTTTTGCAAATTGAGTTAGCTTTTAGCAGCTTATGTCAATCAGTCAATCAATCAATTCTGGGTTAGCCTACTATTCTTTAATTAGCAAGTTCCTTAACTATATAACTCAATGAATATCCATAGATACCCAAAATTAATACAAAAATTAAATTTCTTTCCAAGAAAATATTTTGAATACGATTTAGCTGTATCCAATTCGCAAATATTATCTAGCTCTGTTTTTCTCCCCTATTATTCAATTAATATCGTTCGTGCATAATAGTGGTTAGGATAGCTGGCATTCATCAAGACAGGCAATAAAAAATTCAGTTTTTGGTGGAATTTAAATAAGAAAAAGTTTCTAATTTAATTAAATTTTTTCTTTAATTAAAAAGGCACTAGAACTTTTAATTTCTGTTCAAATGAGCCCTCTCGCGACATTCTAGGACCACTCCGTCGATACGATCACCTAGGGGGGAAAGGCAAATAAAAACGCATCCGTGATTCTGGCAAAAAATACAAAATTCCACATTTTTACAGATATGACCTTGAAACCTCTACAGTAAAGTTCCCTTATACGCTGAATCTGATGGTATGACTTTCATCAAGATTCTATGACTTTTAGTGGGGTTTTCCTCCTTTTTTCGAAAATAATACATATTTTCTCAGGCTCACAACGTTTGATGGGTAAGACTAAACTCTATGAAATTTATATATTTAAAATCATCATAAAAATCCAATTCTTTTGATGTATCTATTGGTATCAAAATTCCGTCTTTTAGAGCTCCAATTACTATTGAGCCGGGTCGCTCTTACTTACAGTTCTTTACCACAAACTGTTTGATGTAAGGTAGCTAAAGCAAAGGGTATTGGTAAATTGTCTGAAGTAATACAAATCCAAAATGAAGAAAAAAGAAAAATGGGGTTTGAAGATAAGTGACAGCGAGAATCAAAACGTAAATTATTTTACACAGGCTCACAACTTTTGATGGGTAAGACTAAACTCTATGAAATTTATATATTTAAAATCATCATAAAAATCCAATTCTTTTGATGTATCTATTGGTATCAAAATTCCGTCTTTTAGAGTTCCAATTACTATTGAGCCGGGTCGCTCTTACTTACAGTTCTTTACCACAAACTGTTTGATGTAAGGCAGCTAAAGCAAAGGGTATTGGTAAATTGTCTGAAGTAATGCAAATCCAAAATGAAGAAAAAAGAAAAATGGGGTTTGAAGATAAGTGATAGTGAGAATCAAATCGGAAATTATTTTACACACATAAATGTTTAAAAATATTTATGTAAATGACGTCATATTTATGTGCACCTTCTTTTGCAATGACGCGACGTATTAACAAATGTCTGCACTCGTATTACATCCATGCATCAAGTTTCTACGAAAAACGGCATTCAGTCATTATGTAAACTGCAAAAATATTTATGGTGGCTGAGCAATAGTTTTATTGTTTTAATTCAAACTAGAAAAATACCTGGTTGAACTTCCCTGAAGTAATGATGCTAGGAGTGTTTTGAAAATATAGTTTTAAAGATTGTAGTTAGTTTCTAAAAATCAGCAAGAGGCCCCTGAAAAGTGATGCCAGACCAGATTAGAGCTCTTCAATCTTTATACTTACATAAAAGGACCGTTTCGACGTTTGTTGTCGGTGTAACTGTTGGATTCTTCTTGGGCTATCTACTATCTGTATCAAGCCTTAAATCGTATTCAGTGAGTGACCATCTTCACTACTTTTACCAATCAGACAATCATTCAGAAGAGAAAAACATAGAAGTTTTTAAGAATTCTTTGACCCAGGACGACCACGATCATTCAGGCTTCAATGATACTGAAGCGCGATTTTTGGGACAGCATCTGAAAGTCCTATGCTGGGTGATGACTGGACCTCAAAACCACGAAAAGAAAGCAATTCACGTCAAAAAGACATGGGGAAAGCGGTGCAATTTTCTTCTTTTTATGAGCTCTGAAGAAGACCCAACTTTGCCAGCAATTAAGCTTCCTGTGGGAGAGGGACACCAACACCTGTGGGGGAAAACAAGAGAAGCTTTTAAATATGTCTATGACAAATATCAGAAGCAATATGACTGGTTTATGAAGGCTGATGACGACACTTTCGTGGTGGTAGAAAACTTGCGACATATGTTAAGATTGTATAATGCGTCTGAACCGATTTACTTTGGTCATAAGTTCAAGCCTTATGTTCAACAAGGCTATATGAGTGGAGGAGCAGGTTATGTTCTTAGTCGAGAAGCGTTGAGGCGTTTTATTGAAGAAGCGTTTGAAGATAAGAATAAATGCCGACAAGATCCTGGTGGTGCCGAAGATGTGGAAATGGGCAAATGTATGCAGAATGTTGGAGTCAGAGCAGGTGATTCTCGTGATGAATTTGGTAAAGATAGATTTTTACCTTTTACTCCCGAACTTCATTTAACCCCGGGTCATGCTGATAAGAGCTTTTGGTGGTGGAAATGGATATATTACCCTTCCCAAGAGGGCGTCAACTGCTGCTCTGATAGTGCAATTTCATTCCATTATATAAACCCTAGCAGTATGTATGTTCTTGAGTACCTTATATATCATTTAAACCCACATGGAATCATTCCTAAAACTTTAGACATGCCAGCAGTGCCTCCTGACTATGAAGGAAAGGCAACTCCGTGGGTTGGAATATGATAGATGGCGACATTTATCAGTGGAATGTGCCTTGCTGTAGAATTCTAATTTCATTTCAGGGAATTGTTTGCTCATGTTTTTTAATTTTATAGTTTTGGATTTTTCACTCTTCCTTTGGTTTTGTTATTGTTAGGTTTTCTTAAAAATCTATAAGCTAGTCAAATGATATATGCCACTGGCCTAAGTAGTTCTTGTGCTGTGTAACTACTTAAAAGCCTTTAGTGAAATAAGAGATAAGACTTGACTATATCTCCAACAAGAATTCGATCTTTATTATAAAAATTTAGAATCAAAGTTTAGCATTTTTTTCGCTTCCATAGAAAAATTCAGAACAGAACTTGAACTTTTCTTTCTTCTGTGAAATAATTCAGAAGTGAAGTGGAAATTTTTCTCTTCTTTGGTGAATCTCAGAGCCAAGGTATAACTTTTTTTTCTCTTCTTTGGAAAAAGTTCATAATCTAAGGGTAACTTCTCTCTCTGCTATGGAAAAATTCAGAAGAGGACTTTGAACTTTTATTGTCTTCTTTGAGAAAACTCAGAATTGAAGTGGAATTTCTTCTATTTTTGTAAAAATTCAGAATATAAGTTTAACATTTTTCTCTTCTAGGGAAAAATTCAGAACAGAACTGGAACTTTTCTTTCTTCTTTGTAAAAATTCAGAACTGAAGTGGCACTTTTTCTTTTCTTTGGTGGATCTCAGAACCGAAGTATAACTTTTTCTTCTCTTCTTAGGAAAAATCTCAAAATCGAAGTTTAACTTCTTTCTCTTTTACGGGAAAATTCAATAGAAGACTTGAACTTTTATTCTGTTCTTTGAGAAAACTCAGAATTGAAGGAGAACTTTTTCTACTATTTGGAAAAATTCAGAATCTAAGTGTAACATTTTTCCCTTCTGTGAGAAAATTCAGAATTGAAGTGGAACTTTTTTCTCTTTTATGGGAAAACTCATAACTGAAGTGTAATTTTTTCTATTTTCTTTGAGAAAAGTCAGAATCGAAGCGTAAGTTTTTTTCTTGTGTGGAAAAAGTCAGAAGAGGACTTTAACAATTCTTCTCTTCTTTGAGAAGATTCAGAATCCAACTTTAACACTTTGTTCTTCTATAGATAAAATTCAGGATGGAAGTGTAACTTTTTTTATCTTCTTTGGGAAAATTCAAAACTGAAGCGGAACTTCTTCTCTTTTGGAAAAACACAGAGCTGAAGGGTAAGTTTTTTTCTCTTCTTTGGAAAAAAATTCAAAATCGAACTATAACTTTTTTCTCTACCATGCAAAAATTCAGAACAGAACTAACTTTTTCTCCCTTGGCCGCCATTTATGGCCACCAGTATGGTCGGCCACGCTAACCTAACCTAAAAGAACCTAATTTAAAGGTAGTTAACTGTAAGCTAATATATCCAATTATGCTGCCATCTATAACTATAGTGGAATGGATGGAAACAGTTAGATTGTAATTCACACTCATCTGTCTGTCTTTGAAAAAAAAATCCAAGGAGGAGTTGAATGTTGGCTGCAGTCACCGGGGTAGTTTAGATGGTCCAATATTTGCATGTCATGATGGCGTAACCTCATTCGATTTCTTTTGGTTCCAAGAAAGATTTATTATCCACCAAAAACAAATTTTGAAGGTCAATGACACATGGCTTGATGTTAAAGTTCGATTCTGAATTTTTTTCCGATGAATAGAAAAAAGCTAAACTTTACTTCTGAGTTTCCCCCACAGACTAAAAAGTTCCACTTAAGTTTGGAACTTTCTCAAAGAAGAGAAAAAAAGTTACACTTCGATTCTGAATTTTTTTAAAGAAGGGAAAAAGTTCCACTTCAGTTTTGAATTTTCTCAAAGTTGCTAAAAAAAGTTATACTTCGACTCTTAATTTTGTCCATAGAAGAAAAAATGTTAAACTTTGATACTGAATTTTCTAAAAGAAGAGAAAAATCAACCTTAAGTTCTGAGTTTTCCAATAGAAGAGGAGAAGACTCCACTTTGATTCTGAATTTTTCCAAGGAATAGAAAAAATTTCTACTTTAATTCTGAGTTTTCTCAAAGAATAGAATAAAAGTTCAAGTCCTCTTCTAAATTTTTCCATAGAAGAGAAAGAAGTTACATGTCGATTCTGATTTTTTTCAAAGAAAAAATAAATTTATACTTCAGTTCTGAGATTCACTGAAACAAGAGAAAAATTTCTACTTCAGTTCTGAATTTTTTCAAAGAAGAGAAAAGGTTCAAATTCCTCTTCTGAATTTTTCCATAGAAGAGAAAGAGGTTACATTTCCATTCTGAATTTTTTCTAAGGAAAAGAAAAAAAAGTTATACTTCGGCTCTGACATTCACCAAAGAAGAGAGCAACTTCCACTTCAGTCCTGAAATTTTTCAAATAAGAAAGAAAATTTCAAGTTCTGTTCTGAATTTTTCTATAGAAGAGAAAGAGGTTACATTTCCATTCTGAATTTTTTCTAAGGAAAAGAAAAAAAGTTATACTTCGGTTCTGACATTCACCAAAGAAGAGAGCAAGTTCCACTTCAGTCCTGAAATTTTTCAAATAAGAAAGAAAATTTCAAGTTCTGTTCTGAATTTTTCTATAGAAGAGAAAAAATGTTAAACTTCATTTTCGAATTTTTTCGAAGAAGAGAATAAATTTTCACTTCAACTCTGAGTTTCCTTAAAGAAGAAAAAGTTCCACTTAAGTTCAGAATTTTCTCAAAGATGCGAATAAACGTTAAAGTAGTGTCCTGATTTTTTCCATAAAAGAGAAAAACGTTCCACTTCGATTCTGAATTTTTTCCATAGAAGAGAAAAATGTTAAGCCTTCTATTATGAATTTTCTTAAATAAGAGAAAAAAGTTATACTTCCGTTTCGAGTTTCACCAAAGAAGAGAGAAAGTTCCACTTTAGTTCTGAATCTTCTCTAAGAAGGGAAAAACAAGCTACAGTTCGATTCTGAATTTTCTCAAGGAAGAGCATAAACTGCAGGTTCAGTTCTGAATTTTACCATAGAAGAGAAAAAAGCTATACTTCGAATATAAATTTGGTCCAAAGAAGAGAAAAAAAGTGACACTTCAGTTCTGAGTTTCCCCAAAGAAAAGAAAAAGCTCCTCGTCACTTCTGAATTTTCTCATTGATGAAAAAAAATATCTACACTTCGATTCTGAATTTTTCCAAAGAAGAGAAAACGTTCCACTTCAGTTCTGAATTTTCTCAAAGAAGAGAAAAAAGTTCAATTTTTGTTCTGAATTTTTCCATAGAAGAGAAAAAAAGCTATACTTCGAATCTGAATTTGTTCAAAAGAAGAGAAAAAAGTTACACTTCAGTTCTAAGTTTCCCCAAAAATTAAAAAAAGCTACTTATCACTTGTGAATTTTCTCAAAGAAGAGAATTTTTTACTTCAATTCTGAATTTATCCATAGAAGAGAAAAAAGCTATATTCCGATTCTGATATATTTCCAAAGAAGAGAAAAAGTTCCACTTTAATTATGAATTTTCTCAAAGAAGAGACAAAAGTTAAAGTTCTGTTACACTTCGAATCTGAAGTTATACTTCGAATCTGAAAAGTCTGAAGTTACACTGAAGTTTCGAAAAGTTCGAAAAGTTCCCCAGGAAGAGATTCTGAGATTCCCCAAAGAAGAGAAAATGATTGACATGAAACAAACCACCCGGGAGTAAGAAGAATTTGTGACTTCTTAGGCTGTATTTTGTTTTGTAAGAATCATTTTTGTTTTGTAAGAAGTATTTTGTATTTTGCAAGAAGAATTTGTCATCTTTTAGGATGTACGAAGAATTTGTCTTCTTTTAGGATGTATTTTTGTTTTGTAAGAATATTTTTGTTTTTTAAAGAAGTTATTAGTTCTTAGGATATTCACTGGAGGGTGTCTTAGGAGCGGTACATTGTGTCACACTGGCCTGAATTAATAGGACTAATCAAAAGACATTATTAAGGTTTTTTTATTAAGTTTAAATGATCGATTTTAATGTAAACAGGTATTTTTGTAGGGAAAGAGCTTGAAAAATTCTTAAGCGTGATAATATGTGTCTTAGGGTTGCCATTGGCTAGTCATATCTTACGATGAGGCAGCCGCATACAAAATCTTGGAATTGGTGGAACTTGGGCTAGAATTGGCCGAATCCGTATTTTGGAATCGAGGGTAGAAATGGGGAAGCCAGAACTGACGCAACCAGAGCCGAAGTTGGAGTTGGGGTTGGAGGGCGTAGTTGGAGCTGGATTTGGTTGAACCGGGTGTGGAAGCCAGGAGAATCGAAGGTAGAACCGCTGTAAGCACGGGGTCAGAAGCGGGGGAAGCGGGGCTGGTTATCAGTTTATTAAAAATAGTAATATCCAGAAATGTCTCAGGAATGATGAAGGGGTGTCAGAGGGGCAGTAATAGTGTGACATGGCGGTATGAATGGAAATGGTGTATCATGGAGGGTTTGGTTGTGAGAACATGAACCATTGGATTTAAAGCATGATTTTTAACATGAATATACCTGGAAAATGTCTTAGGAATGACGAGGGGGCTGCCACAAGGTGCCAGATGGTCAATCAAAGTGTTATACGGTGGCGTAAATTGAGATGATGTATCTTGAAGGGTTGACTTGTGAAAACATGAACCATCGGTTTAATGCTTTTTAACAAGACAAATAAGGAAAATAATATAGGAATTACGAGGGGGGGATGCCACGGACCAGTCATAGTGCGGCAAAGGTTAGTGATTGACATGGTGTATCACGGAGGGTTGGGTTGTGAAAACATGAACCAATGGATTTAATGCATGATTTTTAACAGAAAAATGTCTGGAAAATGTCTCGGGAATCCTGACGTGGTTGTGGAGGGTGTCGTAGGGGGTTGTACATTGTGCCACGCTGGCCAAAATTTTTAGGGGTCATCAAAAGAAGCGCTTTTGGGTTGTTTTCATTAAGTTTAAACAACCGATTCTAGTGCAAATGAATGTTTTGTTCCAAAAAATGCCATATTTGCGATAATGCCTGCTAGAGGGTGCCTTGTGTCAACCATTCAGTGTCAAAGGCTCGGAATTAGTATGGAACATTGCAATCTAGCAATTAAATGGCAAGTTTCCGCTGTTCAAATAAGAAAACAATGGTCATTTATTAGTTTACAAAATTTATTTTTGAAAGAAAAAAGTTTGAAAACCCTTATGTGTTATAATTTGTTCCCCCCAGGAGGGTGTTTTTCTGAATGGTACGTTTTGCCACGCTGGGGCCTCGATTGTTAGAAGTCATCTGAAGAAATGCTAATGGGGTTTGTTTCATTAAGTTTAAACGATGAATTCTAGTGTAAATGAATATTTTTGCTGGAAAATTCCCTGAACAATGTCATATGTGCGATAAGGCCTTCTAGACGGTTTTGTGTGTCAGCCATTGAGTGTCACAGGCTAGGAGTTAGCATGGAACATCGCAATCTAGCAATGAAATGGCAAGTTTCTGCTTGTCAAATAAAAACAATGGTCATTTTTTAGTTTACAAATTTCATTTTTGAGAGGAAACGGTTGAAACACCCTTATGTGTGATAATTTCCCCCCCCCCCCCAGAGGGTGTCTTCAGGTGTGATACAATGTGCCACGCTGGCCTCAATTGTTAAGAGTTATCAGAAGAAGCACTAATGTTTTTTTCATTAAGTTTAAACTATCAATTCTAGCGTAAATGAATATTTTTGCCCCCAAAAATGCCATATGTGCGATAATGCCAGATAGAGGGTGCCCTGTGTCAACCATTCAGTGTCACAGGCTCGGATTTACCATGGAACATTACAATCTAGCAATTAAATGACAAGTTTCCGCTGTTCAAATAAGAAAACAATGGTCATTTATTAGTTTACGAAATTTGTTTTTGAAAGAAGAAAGGCTGAAAAATCCTTATGTGTAATAATTCGTCCTCCCCCAGGAGGGTGTCGTTCTAAATAGGAGTCGTCAGAAGAGGCACTAATGTTTTTTCATTAAGTTTAAACGATCAGTTCTTGTGTAAGTGAATATTTTTGCTGAAAAATGCCCCAAAAAATACCATATGTGCGATAATGCCTGTTCGAGGGTGTCGTGTGTCAGTCATTGAGTGTTACAGGCTCGAAATTACCATGGAACATCGTGATCTAGGAATGAAATGGCAAGTTTCCGCTGTTCAAAAAACAACAATGGACATTTCTTAGTTTAAAAAATTTATTTTTGAGAGAAAGGGGTAGAAAAACCCTTATGTGTGATAATTTACCCCCCAGAGGGTGTCATTGGGGATGATACAGTGTGCCATCCAATTAATTCTAGTGTAACTGAATATTTTCACTGGAAAATGTCCCAAAAAATGCCATATATACAATAATGCCTTCTAGGGAGTACCGTGTATCAACCATTCAGTGTCACAGGCTCGGAATTACCACGGAACATCGCAATCTAGCAATGAAATGGCAAGTTTCTGCTTGTCAAATAAAAACAATGGTCATTTTTTAGTTTACAAATTTCTTTTGATTGAAAAAAGGTTGAAAAACCCTTATGTGTGATAATTTGTCCCCCAGAGGGTGTCATCGGGGGTGGTACAATGTGCCACGCAGGCATCAATTGCTAGGCGTCATTAGAAGAAACGCTAAAAAAATTTTCATTAAGTTTAAACGATCCATTCTAGTGTAAATGAATATTTTTGCAGGAAAAAGCCCCCCAAAAAATGCCATATGGGCGATAACACCTGCTAGAGGGTGCCTTGTGTCAACCATTCAGTGTCACTGGCTAAGAATTACCATGGAACATCGCAATCTGGTAATGAAATGGCATGTTTCCGCTGTTCAAATAAAAACAATGGTCATTTTTAGTTAACAAAATTTATTTTGAGAGAAAAAGGTTGACAAATCCTTATGCGTGATAATTTGCAGCCCAGAAGGTTTCACTTGGGGTGGTACATTGTGCAAGGCTGGTCTCAATTGTTATGAATCATCAGAAAAAACGCTAATGGTTTTTTTTTCCATTAACTTTAAACGATCTATTCTTGTGTAAACGAATATTTTTGCTGAAAAAATGCCCCGAAAAATTCCATATGTGCGATAATGCCTGCTAAAGGGTGTCGTGTGTTAACCATTCTGTGTCGCATGCTCGGAATTACCATGAAAAATCGCAATCTAGCAATGAAATGGCAAGTTTTCCTTGTTCAAATTAAATAACTGGTCATATTTTAGTTTTCAAAATTTATTTTTGAGAAACAAAGGCTTAAAAACCCTTATATGTCATAATTTGTTCCCCCAGAGGGTGTTGTCTTGGTTGGTACAATTTCCCACGTTGACCTCAATTTTTAGGTGTCATCAGATTAAGCATTAATGTTTTTTTAATTAAGTTTAAACGATCAATTCTAGTGAATTTTTTTGCTGGAAAATGCCCCGAAATAATGCCTGCTAGAGGGTGTCATTTGTAAGCCATTGAGTATTACAGCCTTGGAATTACCATGGAACATCGCGATTTAGCAATAAAATGGCAAGTATTCGCTGTTCAAATAAAAAACAATGGACAATTTTTAATTTACAAAATTTATTTTGAGAGAAAGAGGTAGAAAAACCCTTATGTGTGATAATTTGACCCCCAGAGGGTGCTGGCGAAGGTGATACATTGTGTCAAGCTGGCCTCAATTGTTAAGAGTCATCAAAAGAAACATTAATGGTTTTTAACGATCGATTCGTTAAAAGTTTGAACGATCAATTCATGTGTAAATGAATATTTTGCTGGATATTGCCCCGAAAATGCCATATTTGCAATAATGTCTGCTATAGGGTGCCGTGTGTCAATCATTCAGTGGCACAGGCTCAGAACTGAGAGAAAATGATACCAAGAAAAAATCAATAAGATATGGACTTAAGTCACATGTCTTGTGCACCATTTTCCTATGACTTGGACGAAGTTTGATCATTCTCTAAAAAACTTCCGTAAATATTCTCTAAGAAGGAGTATTTTCCAATGTTTTGAGCAAGTTTATATGATTTTCTAAGAGAATATATCTAAAAATTCTCCAAGAATGACCCTCCAAAATGCTAGGATCTTAGCGCTAAGAAGTGAAGAATTGCTGTGTCTGGGTTTTTGCTACCCTTCTAAAAGCATTACTTAGCAAGCAGGTGCACTTCAAGTATAACCAAACTCTAGTAATCGATTTCCCCCTCTTCGTGTCACTTATTGCAGTCATAGGAAACATGCAAACATCATTCTAGTCAGCAAATTATGGGATTTCTCCTCGGATGCAATAGGTTATATCTAGAATTTATTAGCCGGAACAGAATATTAGAAATACATTGCTGGTCGACTCGGTTAAGGTGCAGTTTCATTGGAGGGAAATAATCCTTTCGAGTCCTAGTGGGGGCATAAATCATTAGAATATAAAGCTTCCCTGAGAAAAACGTATTGAAAGAAAAATTAAATCTCAAAAAGTATTATTTAACAACCCACTTGTGTGTCCCCTGCAGTTACAAGTAGGGGTCCCGCACGGGCCCTGAAGAAACGAGTCGTATGTGAATGTGTCATGTGTAAACATTCCCCATTAAGTTAGGACTATAGAAAAAACGCTTTGAAAGAAAAAAACGCCTTGAAAGAAAAAAAAATCCCTAAGGAACGAAACCTCTTAGAAAAAATATCTCTTAAAGTATTATGTAAGAATCCACGTGTGTGTTGCCATTACGTAACATCCCACGTGTGCGCTATCATTGCGGAACTATGTGAACATTTCCTATAATGTAAAAAGCAAATGTAAACATTCTCTGTGATGTAACATCTCTTGTCCCTTTAAAAGAGGGACCAGTTGTATTGCGGGGGTTCGTCTACACAAATGTAAACTTTATGTGACACCCGCGTGTGCGGCGTCACATAGCAACCGAATTTAAACATTGACGAAACACCTGAGAATTTAAAACAGGGCACCACTTGTATTGAGGAGGCGTGTCCTCCCAAATGTAAACATTGCCGTAACACCTGCTAGGGATGTTGCGGAAATCCTGGGAGGGCATGTCGTGGAAATTCTGCTAGGGCATGTTGTGGAAATCCTTAAAGGGCATGTCGTGGAAGTCCTGCTAGGGCATTTAGTGGAAGCAGGTTATGTCGTGGAAATTCTGGGAGGGCATTCGTTTAAAATTATGGGTGTGTGTTCCCAAAAGTAAACACTCCCTATTACGTAACATACACCCGCTAGCTGGTCGTAGTGCGGTCCATCTAAAAGCAGGGCCTGTTGAAAATACTGGGTATTGGTCCATTTAAAGCCTGGGCACCTTTAAAATCCGTGGGAGGGGATGTCATTTGACGTAACACCTGCATCTCTTAGAAAACAACCCTATGACGTAACACACATCTGTATCCTCCCGTGAGTTGATCGCCGTTAAATTTTCTTCTACATTTCAAGTCATTAAAGGAAGAAAAGGGTAGCGGATATGGGTCCATTTAAAGTAATTATGCCCCCACTACTAGCATTTGTGTTTGTTTAGAATGAATTTATTCTTATTTTTTATTAGAAGGCTGTATTTTGAGGAATAAAATCTATACTAAAGGATAGACAGGTTGCTTTTCCATAGGCTAATATTTTTTCATTGCTTCATTCGTGCTAATTTGCCAGCAAATGGGCAGAGAATAATGTAAGTACGTAAAAACTAGTGTTGAATCTCAAAAAGCATCTTGTTACTAGAAATTTGGATATTTAATATCCACTTTTTGTTTTTATTAGTAAAATGCAGTATTAGTGCTTTCAGAAAGTGTAAGATATATGAATTTGTCTTTGCAGATTCGTATTAAAATTAATTCTAAAACTCCAGCTATAAACACAGAAGGTAAAGCAATAAGAAACGAAACCTAATTTTGAGGCTTCGTGTCAAATTAGTATTCTAATCAAAGTAAATTTAAACATCATCTTATTCTATTATTATATTTAAAAGAACAAATAAATTTGTAAGATTTCCATGATACATAGGCGGGAGCAAAATGGAAGCAAGCTGCTTTTATTTGTTTCGATTAAAGCCAACCTTAAAGTTCAATATACATACTACTTAATACATAATTATTTGGAATCTGAAAAATGTCCCTTTCTACAGTATATTTTTGAGTTTTGCTCAAAATGAACAATAGAAGTCACAAATTAACCTAATTTTGAAGAAAACCTGGTAAATTAAAAATGTTTATATTTATATGAATAAGTAAGGAAAGTTTGACTACTTTTTTAGGTTTTGGTATCTAAATCTGCTATAGTGGTTGTACAGGGAGGATATAAGAAGGACAAAGATACTTCTATGAACAAGCATCTCTGATTTCCTTTTTTCCAGGATCCCTTCAGCACGACAGTTTTCAAAAAAGATGAGTCAAAGGAACTTGGATACATTTTTTCCGAAGTAAAAACTTTTAATGTTTATGCAGTCTTGTATTTCTAAAGGTTAAAATTAATGTTTGGACGAATCAATTTGTTCAATGCTCAGTTTTTCTTTTAAACACTAACAATTCGCTTAATATACATCATGCTTAGAAACTCGAATCAACTTATTAAATACAAATACTTATTAAATTAAATACTTATTTAATTAAATACTTTATTAAACACTTACAAATTAAATACTTATTAAATACGAAAATTAAAGGATATTAAATACAATATGTTCCATTTGAGAGTAAAAGTTTTTAAAAGTTACATCGCTGAATACCGCTAAATCTCAATTTGTTTTTATTCTCTGACTACTACATAAAAATCAGTCAAATGCTTTTCTTTATAGTTTGGAACTCATGATTTCGGGTTTTATTGCATATTTTATTATGCCTCAGATTCAGTTTACAAGGAGATTTTTTTCGCTATCTAAAATGTTGCCAGCTTTTCATACTCATTTATTAATTGCAAAAAACTAATGCAATAGTTTTATCCAAAACTGTAAGGTCCAACGGCAATTTAGTAAGAGTTGGATCACATCTTCTTCCGTTCCTACTTTCATTATTCGAACATGAAAGAACAGGATTGTGAAGTAAAAAAGTAACAATTATTTCTTTGAACAATTCTATTGTGAGAATTACAAGCTTTCTTACACTGATATATCTTGTTTGCAGCGGTAGCTGCAACTTTGTAAGAGGCAACACTGCCTAACCTCCTATACAAAATATAACATTTTGCCTATATTTTAAAACATGAATTTACATTTTTGTCACACTTTCAACCAACAAATTTCTTACATTATAACTAGATATTTGCACAACTAATGTTTAATTTTCATTAGGGATAAAATAAACACAATAATTCAACCTCAACCAAAACTCCAAGTCAAAACATAATTTAGTCTGCCGTAACCATAGAGTTTCGGTTTCACAAGGGGAGGGATGAACATTTGTGCCAAAAAAACAACAAAAGATAATGCTATCAAGAGAAGAAACTAAACAGAAGAAAAATAAAAAGTAAAACCACAGGGCGGAGTTACATAAAGGATTGGTATAGTTTCATAGTATAAGGCGTTTGAAATAATTCAAGAAAAATGAAGGTGTCCATATGTAAGCGAAACAAAGAAAATACTAATGCAAGGCAATATTTATAATCTTTTCAATTTATAATAAAGAACGAAATATAGCCTATAGTAACCGAAGTATAGAAAGACACAAATTCCAAGCACTTTAAAGCAATAATTAAAGATTTAACTTGAAGTCAATAGCTATAGTAAATCTAGTAAGAGGCCGACCACAGCCCATAGTAGCTACAAGTTGAAAAAAAAGTTTTGAAAAAAAGCTGCCAAATGAGAATAAATCGAAATCTGACCAGATTCAGAAATGGTAGCGATTATATCAGTTAATCCCAAAAATAAAAGGTCATAACAAAAAGAAACTTATGGGGATTTCGAAAAAAAGCCTGAAACCCCTCAAAAAGGCCTGCTGACCTAACTGAAGTGCCTCATTGGAATCAACATGTTCAAAAACCTTACATAAGGGAATTACAGTCCCCCAAATTGAACAATAAGGAAAATCATTTTTTCCGTTTGTTGCACTGATGTGTCTTCCTTCTATTTTTTTCCTCCAGGGCTAGCAGGCTATTGTTTAATGGTTCATTTTAAAGAAACGTGCTAGATATAGTTGCTAATGTAAAGAAGACGCTTCTTCTTTACATTAATTTCCAAACCTATTCTGGCACCTTGAACTCTTAAAACCCTCGAATGATTTATGCATTAAAAAGCACACTTAAAAAGGGTACTAAAAAATTTCAATTTCCATTAAAATAAGCCCCTTCTGGAGTTTCTACGAAAAAATCCTTCCATACAAAGTGCCTTTAACGAATAATGCACTTTATTTAGGTAGCACTATTGCACCAAATATGATTAGTACATTCCTATGATTGTTGCATGATATCACTGCAATTTTACCGTGTTATTTTTATTATGACGACATTATGGTTGTAGTCTGCATGCAGCTTTCTATAATTTGAAATGGCGTCATCGTATAAACGTCACGTCATATTTACCATATATCTCTGATTCACTGGCTGTGGTAATCATTAATTCAGTTAATTTTATACAGTGACAATCTAAAAAGCATTCAATGAATACCATGTTTGAAGTAAATATGCTACAACAAAGAGATAAGAAAATTGCCGTATACCATAACCAGACGTATTTTAACAAAATGAATCCAAATTGTAAATGTTATGTTGGAAATTTGGGAAACAATGCAACACAAGAAGAATTAAAAGATGTCTTTTCTCGGTATGGGAGAGTGAGGAAGGTTTGGGTGGCTAGGAATCCTCCAGGTTTTGCCTTTGTCGAAATGGAAGACCCACGTGATGCTGAAGATGTAGCAAGAGTACTTAATGGAAGGACAGTCTGTGGACGTCGCATTCGGGTAGAAATGGCTACGGGTTGCCAAACAGACAGTAGAAGCCGAATGGCTGACAAAAAGTATTATGAGTGCAGTGAATATGGCCACTTTGCTCGTGATTACCTTCACAGACAACCTTTACACTCAGAAAGTATTTCAAAGAAAGTAATCAAGAAGGTTTTTGTGACTAGAAGTCCTCCAGGTTTCATTTTTAACCAAATAGAAGACTCAGGAGATGCTGAAGATGAGATAAGAGAACTTACGATAAGAGAAAGAGATGAAAAAATTAGAATGCTTCAAAAAGAAAATTCGTTATTGAAATCTTGAATCGATCAAGAGACAAAGAAAACCGAAATCTCAAAGAAGAAACAACTTGAATTCTTGAATTCAGAACTATCTTGCAGCATTTGCTATGAGGTATTTGTTCGGCCGGTTAGACTGCCGTGCCTACACATATTCTGCCAAACTTGCATCCTTCAAAATGAACAAACACGAAAAACATGCCCACTGTGCAGGACCTCGTACATATTTGGCCGTACAGATTTGCTTCTATTCTCCTGCATTAAAATAATTATCGAATCCGCTTTCTCTAAAATCAAAAGACCGAAAGGGATGAACTAGTAACCGCACGTCAAGACTTGGAAAGTCGGCTTCTTTTGACAGTGACAGACCTTGACAGTGACAGTGACAGTGGCTCTGACCAGTCTTATTTTTTGACTGACCTTGACAGTGATTATTTCGTCCCTCCCCCCCTACCCCCGCCCCCCAGGAGGGTTCCGTTCTGAATAAAGTCGTCAGAAGAGGCACTAATGTTTTTCTCATTAAGTTTAAACGATCAGTTCTAGTGTAAATGAATATTTTTCCTGGAAAATGCCCCGAAAAATGCCATATGTGCGATAATGCCTGTTCGAGGGTGTCGTGTGTCAGTCATTGGGTGTTACAGGCTTGAAATTACCATGGAACATCGTGATCTAGGAATGAAATGGCAAGTTTCCGCTGTTCAAAAAACAACAATGGACATTTCTTAGTTTACAAAATTTATTTTTGAGAGAAAAAGGTAGAAAAACCCTTATGTGTGATATTTACCCCCCAGAGGGTGTCATTGGGGATGATACAGTGTGCCATCCGATCAATTCTAGTGTAAATGAATATTTTCACTGTAAAATGTCCCAAAAAATGCCATATATACAATATTGCCTTCTAGGGGGTACCGTGTGTCAACCATTCGGTGTCACAGGCTCGGAATTACCATGGAACATCACAATCTAGCAATAAAATGGCACGTTCTGCTTGCCAAATAAAAAAATGGTCATGTTTTAGTTTACAAATTTCTTTTGATTGAAAACAGGTCGAAAAAACCCTTATATGTGATAATTTGTCCCCCAGAGGGTGTCATCGGGGGTGGTACAATGTTTCACGCAGGCATCAATTGCTAGGTGTCATCAGAAGAAACGATAATATTTTTTTCATTAAGTTTAAACGATCGATTCTAGTGTAAATTTAATGTAAACAAAGTCTAATGTATGCAATGGTTTGTTTTTCAAATGATCGTCCTTTAATGTAACTACGTAACTCATTTTAAAGGTAGAACTCTTTCTAATTGATTACAAACAGGAAAAAGCTTACGGCTTTTTCTTCTTTGAAATAGTAAGAGACTAGCCTCAAACAATCAAGTAGCTAACTAAATCAAATGTATGTATTGGGTTTTTATTCCAATGACCGTCTTTTAGTGGAGAATTTTAATATATTGACCTTAATTTATTATAATCAAGCCAATATATTTTCTTGTTATTCAAGCCAAAGGGCGGTAAGTTCCTCTATAGGGGTTTCGGACAAGGCGGTTCTAATGGTGTACTTTTTGTTTTGATCTGACTCTTTTTTTAGGAGTTGAGGGGTTTTATATTTCTTAACATTGGAGGTGATCGTGTCTTACTAGGTTGCTAGCTACCGCTGCAACCCGGATGACAGATAATTCCTGTTCTATAAAAAGTAAATAAAAAAAATTAATATTTCTCATTGAAAATATAGGACAACAATATAGAGATACGTACTTTACGGGTTAAGTCAAAAAAGTTTGGTTCCAGGATACAATAATAACTTTGAACTAAGATGAAATAAAATGAATGACGTAAAAAAATGGCGTAGCGAGTCCATTGAAGCAAAAGGAAAACCAAACTAATTTTAAAATTTTCAGGTTTTTTGTGGTTTGAATTCAAAAATGGAAATTATTGTTCTGACACCATAAATATTTTGCACTTTGCAGTTAAATAAAATTATTTTATTTAAAATTTTCAGGAATTATTCTAGTTTCAGTTGACAAATAAGATTTTTTTCAAGAAGTCGAGCAGCTAACTAAGCCCAATATATGCAATGGTATGTTCTTCGAATGATCGTCTTTTAATTAGGTTGCTAGCTACCACTGCAACCCGGAACTATTTAAAAAAGTATTTTATATTTCATCACAGAAGGAACTAGATGTAGCAAGTTACTATTGCGACGAGTTGCTCTTACTATAAACTATCCCTGGAACCACCATATATCAGTAACTATGGATGAGAGATCGTTCTTTACTGTAACTCTTTTCAAGATGCTATCTCTGTTTTTTTGGTAGTACTGTTTTTTAAACTTGCGTGTAGCTTGCTTGATTGAAACCATTATGTAACCATTAGTTGAATGTTTATGTCATGTATCAAGTATCAAGAACCTAACAAAAAATTAAACTAATTTTAAATTTTCAGGTATTTTTCTAGTCTAAATTAAAAGATTAAAACTATTGTTCAGACACCATAAATATTTTTGCAGTTTATAACTTTAGCGATTCTGAACTAAAACGAAAATAAAATAAAAATGAATTTTTTTAATTTTTACGTCACGTCGCTCATTAAGTCATATATGGTTATTAGTACACAATAGGTTTTAGATATTATGTCATGTCATTTATTACGTCATATATGGTTATTAGTAGATAATCGGTAAAATATTTGTTCTTTATTATAATAGAGTTCGTTCTTTATTATAAAATAAAAAATTAAGTTTTCCGTAAAAAATAATTAATTAAAAAAAAAAATTAAGTAGAAATGGCACTAGATCTAGAGATTTCCTTTAAAATGAGTCATTGAACCACTCTCTACAACGTCCCAGTGCCAAGCTATCTGTGGAAAAGAAGAAGAAGAAGAAGAAAGAAAAAAAAACCCGTTGTGGGATATTTTTCATGGCCGAGTGGTCCAAGGTGCTGGTGTTAGTCACCAGTCTCTTCGGAGGTGTGGGTTCAAATCCTACCACTGGTATATGATTATGACGTCATTGATCAATCTTTAATATGAAATATGCAATTTTCGTAAAAAACTGATTCTATTTTAAAAATACATTGTTTTAAGTACAAAAAGTTTTTAACGCCATTAATTTCCTTTAAAATGAGCCATTGAACAACTCTATACGATATTCCAGTGCCAAGCTATCTGTGGAAAAGAAGAAGAAACAAAAAATATCCCCTTTGTGGAGAATAACGTGGTTAAAGTCAATTTTCTTGATTTTCAAGCCAATATATTTTCTTTGTTATTCAAGCCAAAGGGCGGTAAGTTTCCCTTATAGGAATTTCGGACAAGGCGATTCTAAAAGTGTACTTTTTGTTTTGATCTGACTCTTTTTTTAGGAGTTATGGGTTTTTATATTTCTTAACATTGGACGTGATCGTCTCTTACTAGGTTGCTAGCTACCGCGGCAACCCGGACTACATCCAACGACTATGACGTCATTGATCAATATTGTACATAAAAAATTTTTTTTTGTAAAAAATGGATTTTATTTTTAAAAAAATTAAGTACAAATGGCACTACATCTAGAGATTTCCTTTAAAATGAGCCATTGAACAACTCTACGATGTTCCAGTGCCAAGCTGTCTGTGGAAAGAAGAAAGAAAAACAGATGCCATTTGTGGAGAATAATGTGGTCAAATCCAATTTTCTTGATTTTCAAGCCAATATATTTCCTTTGTTATTCAAGCCAAAGGATGGTAAGTTTGCTATATAGAAGTTTTGACAAGGTGGTTTTAATAGTGTACTTCTTGTTTTGATCTGAATCTTTTTTCAGGAGCTGTGGGTTAATTTAGTTTTTACTATGGGGCGTGATCGTCTCTTACTAGGTTGCTAGCTACCAATGCAATCCGGAATAGAATATAATGAATTTAAATATAACTGTACATGCCTATACTGTAGTTAAGCATTATTTACAGGCTAGTATAGGCAAGAGTTTGTTCCTTATTATAAAAAGAGAAAAAAATATCCCGTTTGGGGAGAATAACGTGGTTAAAGTCAATTTTCTTGATTTTCAAGCCAATATATTTCCCTTGCTGTTCAAGCCAAGGGACAGAAAGTTTTCTATACAGGGGTTTCGGACAAGGCGGTTCTAATGGTGTACTTTTTGTTTTGATCTGACTCCTTTGTTAGGAACTATGGGTTTTTATATTTCTTAACATTGGACGTGATCGTCTCTTACTAGGTTGCTAGCTACCGCTGCAACCCGGATGATAATAAACTGATTACACACAAGAAAAAGCCTACGGCTTTTTCTTCTTTGAAATAGTAAGAGACGAGTCTCAAGCAATCAAGTAGCTAGCTAATTCCAATGTATGCAATTGTTTGATATTCCAATGATCGTCTTTTATTGTAACTAGGTTTCAGCCATCTCTACAGCCATGATACTATTGGAAATTACATAATCCCTATTTATGTTTTAGTTAACATGGGCAAGGTGTCGTTCTTTATTGTAAAAAAATAAAACTAATTTTAACATTTTAAGGTATTTTTCCAGCTTGTATTGAAATATTCAAACTATTGCTCGGATACCATGGATATTTTTGCAGTTTACACAAGCTGCAAAGAACGCACAGGCTGATCTTTGTAAACTGAGAAAAATTTTACGAATGTTTTACCGGGATTACGAAAAATATTCAAAATTAAAGATTAAAATTATCTCTGAAAGAATAGATTTTGTTGAAAAGTCAGCTAGAGATGCTTTCGCAAAACTTCATAGTAATATCCAAAAGAAATGTTGCATGTTTAGTGAAAAGCTTCCAAGGTATGGACCGGCAACTTTGGAACAGTTTACAGATGTAATGGGAAATCTTATACATCACTGTGAATATATGGAGGCATAATTGTCCTTTACTTAGTTTCAGCTTAAATTCGATGATCGAGCCTTTATGTACTACATCCAACGACTATGACGTCATTGATTTATATTGTATATACAAAATTAAGTTTTTCGTGAAAAATAATTAATAAAAAAAATTAAGTGCAAAAGGCGCTAGATCTAGAGATTTCCTTTGAAATGAGCCATTGAACAACTCTCTACGATGTTCCAGTGCCAAGCTATCTCTGGAAACAAAAGAAAGAAAAAAATATCCCGTTTGTGCAGAATAACGTGGTTAAAGTCAATTTTCTTGATTTTCAAGCCAATATATTTTCTTTGTTATTCAAGCCAAGGGGTGGTAAGTTTCCTTTATAGGGGTTTCGGACAAGGCGGTTCTAATGGTATACTTTTTGTTTTGATCTGACTATTTTTCTAGGAGTTAGGGGTTTTTATATTTCTTAACACTGGACGTTATCGTCTCTTACTAGGTTGCTAGCTACCGCTGCAACCCGGATTCCCTTGCTGTTTCAAGCCAAGGGACAGAAAGTTTCCTATACAGGGGTTTCGGACAAGGCGGTTTTAATGGTGTACTTTTGAATTTGATCTGACTCCTTTATTAGGAACTATGGGTTTTTATATTTCTTAACATTGGACGTGATCGTCTCTTACTAGGTTGCTAGCTACCGCTGCAACCCTTGTTTTTTTTAGATTTTGATTACTATTGAGAGGAGTCACTCCTACTATACAGTTCGTTACCACGAACTGTTTGATAGTAACCCTGATTACAGACAGGAAAAATCCTACGGCTCTTTCTTATTTGGAATAGTACGAGACGAACCTCAAAGAATCAGGCAGCTAACTAAGTCGAATATATGCAATGGTTTGGTATTGTAATGATCGTCTTTTAATATAAATCTTCGAATGGTCGTCTTATAATGTATATTCCTTATTATAAAAATTAACAAAAAATAAAACTAGTTTTAAAAATCTCAGGTATTTTTAGTATTGTTTAAAAAATTAAAATTATTGTTCAGAAACCATTAATATTTTTGTAGTTTACATAATAACTTTAGCCATCCTGAACTTAAAATTAAAATAAAATGAAATTATCTTGTCGAGAGATGAACGTGTATAAATATTGCATTCACTTATTACGTCATATATGGTTATAACCCCTATACGATTATAATGTCATTCTTCAAGCTTGTTCATGAAAATTAAGCGTTTTTTTCAAAATTTATTCTATTTTTAAAATTTTTTTTATCTTTAATTACAAAAGGCACTAGATGTACCAATTTCCTTTAAAATTAGCCATTATACAGCCCTCTATAATTTTCCTGTGCCCAGCTAGCTGAGGAGGAAAATCAAACGGAAAGAAAAAAGAAGCCGTAGGTGGACAATATCGTGGTTACAGCCAATTTTCTTGATTTTCAAGCCAATATATTTTCCTTCTTATTCAAGCCAAGGGACGGTAAGTTCGCTACACAGAGGTTTTGGACAAGGCAGTTCTAACAATGTACTTCTCGTTTTAATTTGAATCTTCTTTCAGGAGTTATGGGTTACTTTAGTTTTTACTATGGGGCTTGATCGTCTCTAACTAGGTTGCTAGCTACCGCTGCAACCCGAATCGCTGGCTACCGCTGCGACCCGGATGTTACTATGGGCTAAGGTTCGTTCTTTACTGTAAATGATAATAATTAGTTTTGTTAATTACAAAAGGTTTCTATATACAGCAATTTCCATTAAAATGAGCCATTAGACAGCTCTTTATTATGACCAAGACATGTTTGATTTAATAATTCAATTAATATGGGTTACACTTCATTCCTTATTGTAATTTCTATTCACGTCATAGCTCTAATATAAAGCTATGACGACATTCATTATTTATCTAGTAGGGTTTCAGACAAGGTAGTTCTAATGATGTACTTTCGTTTTGATCTTACTCTATTTTTAGGAGTTTTGTTATATTTCTTAGCATGGGACTGATCGTCTCTTACTAGGTTGCTAGCTACTGCTGCAACCCAAATTCACATATATATTTATTTATGAGAGGCAGCCTGGCCGAGTGGTCCAAGACACTGGTGTTAGCCACCAGTCTCTTCGGAGGCGTGGGTTCAAATCTTACCGCTGGTATACGATTATGTTTGAAAGACTGCAGTGTGAAAAGACATCAAAAATGCAGTTTTTGGTGGAAAAAATTTATTCTCTTTTAGAAATAATTTATTTTAGTTACTATAGATTTTTAACCCAATTAATTTCCTTTAAAATGAGCTATTGAACAACCCTCTACGATGTTCCAGTGCCAAGCTATCTGTGGAAAAGAAAAAAAAAGAAAAAGAAAAAAATATCCCGTTTGGGGAGAATAACGTGGTTAAAGTCAATTTTCTTGATTTTCAAGCCAATATATTTCCTTGCTGTTCAAGCCAAGGGACAGAAAGTTTCCTATACAGGGGTTTCGGACAAGGCGGTTCTAATGGTGTACTTTTTGTTTTGATCTGACTCCTTTTTTAGGAACTATGGGTTTTTATATTTCTTAACATTGGACGTGATCGTCTCTTACTAGGTTGCTAGCTACCGCTGCAACCCGGATTTAATTACAAGAAGTTTTTAACCCCATTAATTTTCTTTAAAATGAGTCATTGAACAACTCTCTACGATGTTCCGGTGCCAAGCTATCTGTTGAATTACTAACCTAAACTATAATTAAGTGGCGTATAAAATTTAGTATACGCAAGAAGTCGTTCTTTATTATACAAAATTAAAAATTATATTCAGAAGTCCAAAAACATGGCAACAATGCTGGCTGATCTTAGTAAATTTAGAAAAATTTTACGAATTTTTTACCGGGATTACGAAAAATATTCAAAATTAAAGATTAAAATTATCTCTGAAAGAATGGATTTTGTTGAAAAGTCAGCTAGAGATGCTTTCGCAAAACTTCATAGTAATATCCAAAAGAAATATTGCATGTTTAGTGAAAAGCTTCCAAGGTATGAACCGGCAACTGTGGAACATTTTATAGATGTAATGGGAAATTTTATAGATCACTGTGAATATATGGAGAAATAATTGTTCTTTACTTAGTTTCAGCTTTAATTCGATCATCCAGACTTTATGTACTAACTACATCCAAAGACTATGACGTCATTGATTAATATTGTATATAAAAAATTAAGTTTTTCGTAAAAAAAATTAATTTAAAAAAAATTAAGTACAAATAGCGCTAGATCTAGAGATTTCCTTTAAAATGAGCCATTGAACAACTCTCTACGATGTTCCAGTGCCAAGCTATCTGTGGAAAAGAAAGAAAGAAAAAAATAACCCGTTTGTGGAGAATAACGTGGTTAAAGTCAATTTTCTTGATTATCAAGCCAATATATTTTCTTTGTTATTCAAGCTGCAGGGCAGTAAGTTTCCTTTACAGGGGTTTCGGACAAGGCGGTTCTAATGGTGTACTTTTTGTTTTGATCTGACTCTGTTTTTAGGAGTTAGGGGTTTTTATATTTCTTAACATTGGACGTGATCGTCTCTTACTAGGTTGCTAGCTACCGCTGCAACCCGGATGTAATATGGGAGAGAGTTACAACTTGGCATTCGTTTTATGCTATATCATTACAAACAGGAAAAAACCTACGGTTTTTTCTTCTTTGAAATAGTAAGAGACGAACCACAAGTAACTACCCCTGGAACAACCATATATCAGTTACTATGCATGAGCGATCGTTCTTTACTGTAAATTTTGAAAAAAATTGATTCTACTTTAAAAAGTATTTTATTTTTAATTACAAAAGTGACTAGATGTTGCAATTTCCTTTAAAATGAGCTATTATACAGCTCTCTATGATTTTTCCAGTACCCAGCTAGCTGAGCAGGAAAAAAAAGCGGAAAGAAAAAAATATCCCGTTTGTGGAGAATAACGTGGTTAAAGTCAATTTTCTTGATTTTCAAGCCAATATATTTTCTTGTTATTCAAGCCAAAGAGTGATAAGTTTCCTTAATAGGGGTTTTGTACAAGGTGGTTCTAATGGTGTAATTTTTGTTTTGATCTGACTCTTTTCTCAGGAGTTAGGGGTTCTTATATTTCTTAACATTGGACGTGATCGTCTCTTACTAGGTTGCTAGCTAACGCTGCAACCCGGATGTAATAACTACACCTGGAACCACCATATATCAGTTAGTATGGGAGAGAGATCGTTCTTTACTGTAAAAAATTTCCTTTAAAATGAGCTATTATACAGCTCTCTATGATTTTCCAGTGCCCAGCTAGCTGAGCAGGAAAAAAAGCGGAAAGAAAAAAATATCCCGTTTGTGGAGAATAACGTGGTAAAAGTCAATTTGCTTGATTTTCAAGCCAATAAATTTTCTTTGCTATTCAAGCCAAAGGGCGGTAAGTTTTCCTTTATAGGGGTATCCGACAAGGCGGTTCAAATGGTGTAATTTTTGTTTTGATCTGACTCTTTTTTTTATGTGTTAGGAGGTTTTATATTTCTTAACATTGGACGTGATCGTCTCTTACTAGGTTGCTAGCTACCGCTGCAACCCAGATTTTTGAAAGATTGCAGTGTGAAAAGACATCAAAAATGCATTTTTTGGTGGAAAAATTTATTCTCTTTTAGAAATAATTAATTTTAGTTACTATAGATTTTTAGCCCAATTAATTTCCTTTATATTGAGCCATTGAACAACTCTCTACGATGTTTCAGTGCCAAGCTATCTCTCGATACAAAAGAAAAAAAGAAAAATAATATCCCGTTTAGGCAGAATGTTGTAGTAGCTGCCACTTTTCTTGATTTTCAAGCCAATATATTTCCCTTGCTGTTCAAGCCAAGGGACAGAAAGTTTTCCATACAGGGATTTCAGACAAGGCGGTTCAAATGGTGTACTTTTGAATTTGATCTGACTCCTTTTTTAGGAACTATGGGTTTTTATATTTCTTAACATTGGACGTGATCGTCTCTTACTAGGTTGCTAGCTACCGCTGCAACCCGAATGAAATGTTCTTTACTATAATGGTTTGTTCTTTTCTACATTTCGGCCATCTCTATAGCCATGATACTGATGGAAATTACATAATCCCTATCTATGTTTCAGTTTTACAATAATAATAATATTAAACCCGGATTAAAAAATTATTATCATATCTTGTATGAAACTTTCATTTTAGAAGTCTTCGATAGTCCAATGGTAAGCATACCTACTTGTTACCTGGGAGAAGGGGGGTTCGATTCCCCGTAGGGGAGAAGTTTTAATATGTTGAATTAAAAACACTATCTTTTCAATTTAAAATTTAAAAAAGAAACTTGCTTATTTATCTTCTAGCTAAAATAATGAAGATAATATGAATGAACCACAGGGTTCAGTTTCTTTTGACTTGAGTTCGTTTTTTTAACTATAAATACAAACAGGAAAAGGCCTACGGCTTTTTCTTCTTTTAAATAGTAAGAGACGAAACTCAAACAATCAAGTAGCTAACTAAGTCCAATGTATGGAATGGTTTGTTATTTCAGTGATTTACTAACATACTCTTTATTATAACTATATAATTTAGTATAGGCAAGAGGTCGTTCTTTATTATACTAGCTACCGCTGCAACCCGGAATAAAAAATTACAAAAGGTTCTTAGCCCCATTAATTTCCTTTAAATGAGCTATTAAACAACTCTCTACGATGTTCCAATGCCAAGCTATCTGTGGAATTACTAACCTATACTATCATTAATTGGCGTATAAAATTTAGTATAGGCAAGAAGGCGTTCTTTATTGACTCTCAAAGAATCAGGCAGCTAACTAAGTCCAATGTATGCAATGGTTTGTTCTTCTAATGATCGTCTTTTAATATAAAACATGTACAAAGATGTATTAACCAATTTAATATCATGACTTATATATTATTTATATATTATAAGTCTCTGATAGTACAGTGGTCACTATGACTGTTTGTCATGCGGAAGACCTGGGTTCGATTCTCCGTCAGAACTTTTTTAATATATTGAATTTAAAGTAGTATCTCTTAAATTTAAAATTTAATAAAGGCAATTATTCGTATTTTCCAGTTAACATTTGCTAGATGTCGTTCTTTATTATAAAAAAAGCAAAACTAATTTTAGAATTTTCATGTATTTTTGTTGTTTAAATTAAAAAATTACTATTACTGATTAGGCATCATAAATATTTTTGCAGTTTACATAATAATTTTAGCGATTAAGCCAAAAAAGAAAATTTTGGTTCCAGGAGTTTCGGTTACTATTGAGACAAGTAGCTATTATTACTATAGAGTTCATTACATGGACTGTTTTATTGCTTCAAAATTCAAATATCTTTGAAAAGACTGCAGTATGAAAATACATAAAAAATGCAATTTTTTTGACAAAATTGATTCTACTTTAAAAAGTATTTTATTTTTAAATACAAAAGTGACTAGATGTTGCAATTTCCTTTAAAATGAGCTATTATACAGCTCTCTATGATTTTCCAGTGCCCAGCTAGCTGAGCAGAAAGAAAAAGCGGAAAGAAAAAATATCCCGTTTGTGGAGAATAACGTGGTAAAAGTCAATTTTCTTGATTTTCAAGCCAATATATTTTCTTTGTTATTCAAGCCAAAGGGAGGTAAGTTTCCTTTATAGAGGATTCGGACAAGGCGGTTCTAATGGTGTACTTTTTGTTTTGATATGACTCTTTTTTAGGAGTTATGGGTTTTTATATTTCTTAACATTGGACGTGATCGTCTCTTACTAGGTTGCTAGCTACCGCTGCAACCCGGATTCCTTAAAATGAACCATTGAACAACTCTCTACGATGTTCTAGTGCCAAGCTGTCTGTTGAATTAATAACCTATACTATAATAGGTGGCATATAAAATTTAGTATAGGCAAGAGGTCGTTCTTTATTATTAACGATCCTCAAATAATCAGACAGCTAACTAGGTTTAAAATTTGTTCTTTACGTAAACTTCCTTCATCGGATATTTGAATATATCCTATATGGTCTAGAGATTGGGATAGCTCTCACCCAGTTTGGCTTGAGTTCAATTTCCGTATGGGAAATTTTTACTTATGATGATTTCTTAAGGAATATAATTAAAATTTCTTAATGTAATAAAAATAATTTGTTTTAATTATAAAATGTTTTTAACCCCATTAATTTCCTTTAAAATGAGCCATTGAACAACTCTCTACAATGTTCCAGTGCCAAGCTATCTATTGAAAAACTAACCTATACTATAATGAAGTGGCGTATAAATTTATTATAGGCAAGAGGTCGTTCTTCATTATACATACGATGTTCCAGTCCCAAGCTATCTGTTAAATTACTAACCTATACTATAATTAAGTGGTGTATAAAATTTAGTATAGGCAAAAAGTCGTTCTTTATTATAAAGAACATTTGAACCTTTTATAATTTATAATGATGTATAATATAAATACTGTAATCTTAACTATAGTGAAGTTGCATATGCCAGTTAGCATAGGGAAGACTTCGATCTTATTATAATAATCTTATTGTGATATTCATGAATGAGACCATTTACAGTTTTGACGTTTCTTATATAGTAATTATGACGTCACTGCATCAAAAATACAGTTTTTATTGGAAAAATTTATTCTCTTTTAGAAATAATTTATTTTAGTTACAAAAGGTTTTTAACCCAATAATTTCCTTTAAAATGAGCTATTGAACAACCCTCTACGATGTTCCAGTGCCAAGCTATCTCTGGATACAAAGAAAAAAGAAAAAAATATCTCGTTTGGGGAGAATAACGTGGTAAAAGTCAATTTGCTTGATTTTCAAGCCAATATATTTCCCTTGCTGTTCAAGCCAAGGGACAGAAAGTTTCCTATACAGGGGTTTCGGACAAGGCGATTCTAATGGTGTACTTTTGTTTTGATCTGACTCCTGCTTTAGGAGCTATGGGTTTTTATATTTCTTAACATTGGACGTGATCGTCTCTTA
>JAPEVW010000270.1:172500-194213 GCA_027921565.1 Artemia sinica | reverse complement strand
TTAAAGTACCAAGGACACCTAAAATGAAAAAACTAGTCATAAATTTGTCAAGTGAAAACTTACACATGTACCATATACGTCTTAAATTAGTAGGAAAAACCGATAATTCATTTTTTTAAGGAGATTAGATGAGCCAGTGTACAATAATGTATTCAAATAGGCAGTTCGTAGCCAATTTCAAAAATAAAAGAACGTGTTCTGATTAAAACAGCAGAAAATGATCAAAAATAGCAAAAAAACAAACAATAAATTCAGCATATAACCTTAAGGAAAGTTGTTTGCTTTCCTGATTGTTGCAGCAAAAAGAGAATCAATCCAAATTATTTTGTTATAACCAAAAAAGGTGTTTGAAGACGTGGGGCAAGATTGGTGAGTGAGCACTTATGGTCGCAGCACAAGAACAAATATTTGTCTCCCTTCTCATCTTTTGCCCATCCATAATCTTTGTGTTCTTCACTTTCGAAGTGAAGATTTATGTTGGGCCCCACTACAAAAAAAAGGCTTTTTCAATGAAAGAAGAACTCAAAGCCATGTTTTTCTTGAAAAGAGCAAGTTGTGAATCTAGCTATTGTTGCTGGAATTTTGTGGCCCTCCAGACTTCTAAACTATGAAAAAATTTTACAGGTAAAATGAGTCACAGCTCAAGAAAAAGTGTCCAGACACAGTCTATTGCTAGTTTTTTGCAGGATAGTGACGTTTTTGCTGATAGCGCTGCTTTGTTAAGCCCAATGGCTAAGATACCTAGTAGGCTAGGCTATGTGATTTGCTTGAACATTTAACAGAATACAACTGCATAAACTTGTAAATAATACTTTCCTATAGTTTCTAACTATTTGAAAAAACCTATAGGCGCCTAACCAAACATTAAATCAAGAGAGAAAAATTTGTTAGTCAACTATGTGGCTAATAAGCAATTACATAGGGCAGCTTATTTGTAGGTAAGATGTTGTATCAAAATAATCAAAACAGTCTTTAATGCCAAACTACTGTGCCTAGAAAGGGATTGAAGTAAGTCAACTGGCGGGTAATATCAATGCAGTATGATGCTTTCTGGCCTAAATATTTGAAAGATAAATAACATCTAAGCCTAGGTTGTTCTATGTAAGAGTTTAAATTAGGGGTCTGATATAGTTTCTGGTACTTTAGAAGTCCACTTAGGTCAATAAGTTCAAAAGTTCATAGCAGCTGGGGAAGGCCACGCTTTTGGACAACCAGTATAGGTTTCATTCTTGCATATTGGCATCCCTTCAGCTAAAATGTAAATAGGTCATCAATGATAAGCTGACATTATTTAAAAATTGGGTGTTCGTTTTTTTTAGGGAAACTTCATTTCCCAAATTTCATTACTTTTTAGCATTACTTTCACCCTTTAAAAAAAGCTTCCAATGTAGGCTACTTTCAAGGCCACTAGGAAAACAAAGGTAAATACTGGTATGATGGTTGTTTTCTCCCTTACTTTGTGCTTTAATACTTCTAGGACAGAGTGGATTACAGAATCTTAGGCTATTATTGCTCAAACCCTTTTATTTTTATCCTAATACTAAGAAAATAAGTAATATCCTATGAAATAGTCTGATCAAGTTAGATATGACATTTCCTGTTCTTAAGATCCATTTAAATCTTGTGTAGATAGTATTTAAGATAATTGTTCATTAATAAAACACAAATTCCTACCCTCTTTATGTGTTTGGTCTTTTGTGTGACATTCCTTCATAACAATTAAAATTTTAGAGATTTTAAAATATGAAAGTTAAGTCACAAATCAGCAAAGCTTTTTCCCTGGTTGTTATGAGAGTTTCATACTTCTTGTAAACAATCTCAGAAATCATTTTACTGTTTTCTTCATCTATTAGCTTTATGGATTTTAACAGTATCTCATTGTTTTTGCAACCCAAACTTGAAAACCATTATAGTACATCTAAATCTTCGATGTATAATAGTTTTGAAACAGAGATTCAGCAGTATTTTTAGTAATTATTTATAATACTCTATTTATTGTTTTTAGAACAAGAAATAATATATTGGGTCTGAACTACATGAGATTACCAGGGACAGTGTCAACTTCCCAGTTGGCCTATGTTTTGAACGTCCCATATTCAGGAATCAAGTTGCCATAGTGAGGTAACTGTGGAGGACTTGAAACCATAAATAAAAATGCTGATGTCAGTTAATGTAAGTAATAGATTAATTTCTGCTTGCCTACGCCCATGTCCACAATCATTTGATTAAGCTTAAATAAGAGTATAAAAATCAATAGGATAAGTGTTTTTTTTACCACTAAATTCATGTACAATTTAGATTTTTTGGAATCTGGTTCTTTTTTGCTGATAGAGGTTAAAATAAAACATTGTCAATGTTAGCTGATCCAGAAGGGTGGTAGACCCCCCACCTAGGAAATAAAAATCTATTGCAGACCTATCTTGTATTTCTACTATCATACGCATATTGAATTAACAAAACAGCCTCACTGATTGTTTCTGTGGGTCACCTCCCTTTGCTTTTTTTTTTTCTGCCTAGCTATAAAACAGTTTGCCAGTGTTTCTTGTGTCCATTAAAATAAACTAACTCCTCTACCCCACTTCTTTCGTTTTAGTGAATGGGTACAACTTTAGCTTGTCTAGGAAATGAGAATATATTGTTTCTTTTAACATTATTTTGTTTGTAGAACTATCACACCTTCTGGATCCAGGAAAAGGTTTCAAAACTTAATTTATTACAGGAAAAATGTGGACCAATTCAAAGAGGAAGAGGAAATTTTTTATCCAAAGCAAACAGGTATTTCGTGAACATAGCTATGCATTACCAGCTGGAATGGTATTTCAAGCTATGTTGTCCACATTGTAAACATAATTTTGACCTAAGCACACAATCTACACAAAAATTCTGAAATGCCAAAAGTGGTTCAAAACATCAAAAAGCTTCAGTTATCAAGCACACCCAAGAGACGAGGTCCGAAGAATAAACAGATAAAAAAAAATAATGAGAGACGTGATGTCACTCTAATACTCAGTTAGTTCCAATACGAAGAAGGAATCTGCATCTATCTTTTTTTCTGATTCTGAGAATCTAATACAGTTTCTCCTGTAAAGTCAAGTCCAAAAAAATACTGCTCTTGGAGATTTAATTGATATAGTTGAAGCTGCTTCCTTCCTCAGATGTGTCTTCACTATTTCCTTCCCAAGACATCATCTAGACAGTAGGACCAAAGACCTCAGATTTATCTTTACTATTTTCTTCACCAACTCATCAACTAGAGAGAATACCAATAAAAGCTTCAAAGTTTGGTATTGAGTCAGAAAGATGAACCATCCTGTTCTCTTGTCAACCCCAATACACAAGCAACATTCACATCCAGCACACCATTGCAGCAAAACAATCTGAGACAGACTGGGTGAAATACTGGAACAGAAACGGATGTTCTAGACACATAGAAAGGAAACGTAAGTTGTTTTTTTATATCAGTCCTATTCAAGTTACACACAACTTGCCTGACAGTCAGTAGAAACCATTTTGTTTATAACATTGCATGGAACTATACTTTAGACCCACGCTTATGCTCCTTGGATGTAGTTGCTTTGTACATTTACCCCCCCCCCCCCCCCAGGATACATTAGTAACTGATAACTAGCTTATCCAAACACCAGGATTAAAAAAAACTATAAAGGATGGCTACCCCACTCTTATAGAATCATGTGCCCAATGAGGGTGGAAAAAGAAAACAGTTTTTCAAAGTGTTTATAATATCATCACTGTGATGGTCCGTCAGCTTTCAGCAATCAAACAACCCTTTGGAGCTAATTGGAGTCCAAAATGTGTTCTTATTTTTCTGTGCTTTATCTTTCACTGGTTTGCTGTTGCATTTAATGCTACCTAAGATAGTACTAGATTTGAGATTAGAAAAATAACTATACCAGTGGATTCCCTCATCCTTGTCATCTCTATCACTTACTGTAGGGATCTCCTTATTCACATTAGTGATAAATGTTTTTTTAGTTTCATTATAAATTGTTATTATTACTGGAATTTAAACTATTTTTAAGTGTAAACTCAAGCCTTAATGTATGAGCTATTATCCATATTCAATGAAAGGTTTGAATTTCTTTCCTTTATTGTATTTTATCCTTTGATATATGGATATTATCTTTGAAATCTGGACTTGTAATAGATCCTTTTTTTAGTAAAAATTGTTATTTCATGATTCATTTCTTTTTTTAGGGTGAGAAAATGAAGCCTCCGAAGAAAGTAATGCCAGTTGCCCTTGTAGAGTTATCTGTGCTGTTTCGTGTCCTTTCAATTGTTTTGCCAAAAATGTAAAGACGCACCAGCCACTGTTTCTAGCTGGAGGAGCATTGGCACAGTACATTATGTATCCTGACTGTGTGGGAAGAAATGCGGCTTAGGTGTAAGTAAAGTCAAAATATCTTTCTGTAATCCCCCTTTCATATTCTTTCTCCCCCTTTTTTTTCTCAACTGAGAACTGCAGACAAATAATTCAAGTTATCCTCATCATTATTTTTTTTTTATTGTAGGAACATGGAAAAAAAAGTCCAAAACGAAATTTCTTCAACTAGAACTTTTCACAGGAGATGTTTCTCGTATCTACCGCTATTCTTACTTCTGGTAGCAGTCCAGCCAAAGCAGTGAGGGATGCTTGACCTATGGGGTTGTTCCAGCTTACAATGTTCAGCACGTATATTTTCGGCATCAGAAGTCATATTTTACTCACTGGGGTCTATAACTGCTCGGAAACAAAAACAGGGGGGGGATATTTTGAAGGACGTTCTGCAAACTGAGGGCGCGTGAAGCTTGCTTCGGATGGACGGTGTGATTCTCCTGGCCATAACGCGATGTTTTGTCTAGTATCCTTCATGGATACAAGGACCTAAGAAGATAATTGGTATCAATTTAGCTCAGGTATGAAGATTTATTTGTACTATATATATCAGAAATATTTACTATAGTTGTTGAAAAAAAATATATATCATTACACAATATAGAAACAAATGAAAGTTCGTATAAGCATTAGTTCCTGAGCAGACTCAATAGTAATTTTGCTTAGATTTATTTACTTGTGTTTGGTATCTCTGCAAATTTAATTAATGATCTTTAGAGTTTTCTTTAGTCTTTGACCATCTGTATAGGTTCTGATAACGTAATTTTTTTATAGTAATCTGTCCTGCCTCTATGGTACACAATAACTTGTACCCATCTGGAGTATAATTCCCAAACATCATTGTATAACCTCCAAAATCTGTATATTCTTGTTACAAACATGGACTCAGGTACCTTTTAGTTTATGAATTCTTTTGTCATAATAGATACCTTAATGTAAATTGTAACAGTTATAATTATTTCCCACTGTTCCTGATATTTAGACGCTTTTTCATTCCATTTAACTTACTTTGCCATTCTTTGTTTGCAGAAATCTGCTTCTCAGCATTCCAATTCCCTCGAAAAGTATGCTTTTCGACTAGGTCTTCTGGAGCCTCGATTAATGAAGGCCTTGATATTGCAGGAAGTCACAACTGACAATCATCTTGGAATTGGGGAAATTAATGAGGGAGGACAATTGTCTTCAAAAACATACCTCATACTTTGGATTCATATGCATGGTTGCCAAAAAATTTAAACAAAAAATTGACTAGACTTGGACAGACCAAAGCTTTGATCTCATTGCATTGTGGAAAAGGTGAGGTATAGACAGATTTTACGTTAACGCACATTTATTATGATCTTGAATTGTATTAAAGCATCAGAGATGAAACAGGAGAGGGACCAAGACAAGAGGGAGGGGTTATTTTTTTCCAAGCAGAAAGCATCAGAAGATAGAAACAGACGGGGGGAAGCCAGGGGAGGGACCAGCCCTTTGATTTTACAGACAAGTAGGGTGCTGAAGATGTCCACACAAGAGCATGGATATGGTACCCAGAGAAGCCCATTTTTTTTTTACTCATAAATATCACTATTCCTCTTTTAGTGTTATATACCCACTTCATTAATACTCCGCTATCTGACCATAACATCTTGCAGTATCCCATCCTTTTTTAAATTTAAAATTTTTTTTTTGTTTAAATGAAGTGTTTTTTTTATTTTTTTTATGTTTTTCCTTTAACAAATTTCAATGCTGCTTTTCACCAAATTTTTTTAAATGCATTCCACGTTTTTTATTATTTTAATCATCTTAAATGGAATTGCATAGGTTTTAAATTATACAATTTAAAATTTGATTTTGAATTATAGTGACTATTTACATTAATTAGTTATGAATGTCCTTAAAAATATATATTCTGTATTCCTAACATTAGTACCAGGGTACATAGACCCACTTACTTCCATATTTACACCATGGTCTTATAGTACATTGACATTTTTTATTTTTATATGTACATTTTGGGATCCCCATTTTTTTCCTTCCCAACAGTAGAGTCAAAAAATATCTATAATCTATGAAAATTTAAAGCTTCCATCATAATTTTATATGTTGCCTCACTTTATATAGAATTATTGTTATTTTATTTTGGATTTATTCTACAGAAGCATTATTCTAGAGAGGGAACCAGGGATCTCTACTGGTCAGAATACAAGCTGCAACAAAGCACCCTTTTTTTTTACTAAATAAAACTTACCATCAGTTCTACAACCTGAGCAGATCCAAAGATGAAGTTGTCACAATGCTGAAAAGTATCAATCTATCATTAATGTCCAACATGTGACAGACATAGTTCACGAATTCCTTAAAAGCATTTCGATCACGTAATCTTCATATAAGAATTATTAAATTGTGCACACGGCTGCAACAAGATCTGGCCCGTATTACTATCAATCTTCAGCCATGGTCTGAAGGCAGAACGTACAATTGGAGAATGCTGGCCCGGTATCATCTGGTGCCACCAAGGATGATGAATACGGTTCGACCGACATGAAAGTACGGTATTTGTCACTATCTGGTTCAACTACATCGGAACTAGAAGCTTTCACACAGCAATTTAAACTTATTTGCTTCGTAAGGATTTGAATCTTGAATATCCAGCAATGTTATGCATGGGTAATGGTTATTCCAGTAGTATCAATATTTTTTTACGATTAGTGTTACCTTATAAATGTACTGCTTTGTATCTCATACCCCCCCCCCCTAGTAGATCCAATCAAGTCTAGCACATACACTGCTACCAGATAGTAGTAGCATCATCTAGCTAGTTCTGGATCAATGAACAGTAAAGTGTAAAATAAAGCACACTAATTCTTTTCAAAAATGTTAGAAAAACTTTACAAAGGAACTACCAAATATGATTTGATCATAGAGGATGTATTGTTTGCATTATCATTCTTGGCAATATTACTAACTGTTATTATGCTCAAACAATTGCCATATCAGCATGCAAAACATGCTTATTACTTTGAAATTTTTATTTGGTTTTTTTATTTAGAGCTTACATCACTGTTCTTCACCACGACGAGAATACCAATAAGCCTATTAGGAAAAATAAGGATGGTTCAGTCATTTATAGCAAAAAATGAGGAAATTTGCAAAGGACGAAGCTCGAGCAATATCCAGTCAAAGAAGATCCCACTTATAGTAGTGAAATTTTTGACCATCTTATGTTGATTAAGTTTAAAAAGAAAATAAATGTAAGACCTTGTACCAAGAATAGAAAACCAGCCTGGGCTATGTTTGTGCCTGAAACTGTGATGAACCTAAATTATACTTCTGTCCGTGTAATTTACAATTCTTCATGCAATATCACAATTTTCCTTGTTTTGTGCTCTGCTGTCTGCTTGTAGTTTTATTCCATTAATTTTCTTTGGTATTCTTATACGTTTAGTTTTATTTTCAATCATTTTTTCAGGTTATGCAGCTGAAGTGGAAGAGTCTATTTTGGAAGTTGTGAAGCATCAAAAGATACTGAACTGCCATTTGAGGTCCCTGAAGGCATTGGTCCGACCACAACTGGGACGTCAATGACCTTGTCCAAAAGCACCAGTCACGGTTCAGAAGAAATAATAATTAAAGAGCTGTAAATTTCACAAGTTGTACCATTCTGCAAACATTTTTCTCCTTGCTGCGTCTTTATTGACTTGTTGTTGAGTGTTTATTACTCATCGAGTTTTTGTCTTCCTTGAATATGTGAGGACCACCTTAAGTATAGACAGTGCCCATGAATAAAGGAACTGTTATAAGTTTGATGATTTTGGATCAGTACAAGTGTTTTTTACAAGTATTTTCTTATATCGTCCCCTGAGAGCGGTTTTGTCGTATCTGCGACTTTTTCGGGAAGTGGAGTTCAGCACTGCTATCTAACGTGAAATTTTTTGCTCTCTATCCGATTCCGTCAATTATTTTGTTGTAGCTCAGCTATGAAGTGCCCAATTTTAGATTTCTCGTTTATCGTATCTCACATTTTGCCGTTTTGTTAAGAGCGGTTTTGTCGTATCTCATATGGGAAAATTACATGGGCATTTTTGTCGTAACTCCGTCAACGTATATACTTTTGAAGAAGAAAAAAATTTGGTTAAAGTTTCACAATGAGAATACCCAAACGGACATTGTTTACATCCGCACAAGCTGCACAATATTTGCAGGAATCCAGGTACCTCATTTTTGTATAATATGCAGATTTTTAAAGGTCAGGACTCTCTAGAGGGGGAAGGAGTGGAGGTAGGTACTTCAAACACCTTCCCATGAATATACCTTTAGTTTAGCTACTTTTTGCTCTCTTGGAAAGGGGTTAGTTTAGGAAAATGAAACTTTCAGTAATGAATCTAGGTCCTAAAACGTACTCTGGGAAGTGTAATTGCCAAACTTTCATGTTAACCCTCATTCTGATTTCTAAGTCTAAAAAATTTACCTACTTGATAGAAATTTTGAACTAGGCTATTGGAATGTCACACAAAACAACAAGTTACCTTAATTTTCAGTTATGCTAATCAGCTTCGTTTTTTTTTAGATTTAGTTCTGAAAATGCAATTCCTGTTTTTGAGTTGAATTTAAAGCCATATCAATGGTTTTTTTTTTCATTAAGATTTGTAACCTATTAAAGATTTGTAACAGTATCTGATACTGTCCAATAGAAGTAGAATGCAAACAACCCACACTTCTTCCTGTATATTGCAGTTCTCTTAGTAGGTCTCTGCACCCTATAGTACAGGGGGAGCTACACTGCCCTTTACCCAAGAGTATATCAAATAGGCTACCTGATTTGTTATGATTTTTGGTGCATATATAGTTTGATTTGGAAACAGCCATTGAATTAGGAATATGGTTTCTATTCCTAGATAACAGAATTGTCTTGTCTATTTACGCACATTATTGTACCACTGCACCATCTCATAATGCGATTTGCTAATTTGCAGAACTCAAAGGAAGTATCAAATTTTCTTGAACAAGTAGGCTAGCCTAGGCTATTTGATTAGGCTGAATATTTTAGCCATATGGATTGCTGAATGTTTTGAATGCATTGATAGTTAATATTAGAGTCTAATGACAAATACACAATTTAGTTTAAGCATAGCCTAGGCTACAATTCTAGAAAATACTAGCCCAATCTTAAACACATGATCCTATAGCTTTGGGGTAGGATACAAACCCACTCAAACTAAATAGAATTCAATCCCAGACATGTGCTGTAAAGAAAAAATAGGCTACTAGGTTTGCTAACTTTTCTTTTAAGCTTAATTTTCAGTATAAAAAAGTTTCTGAGATCAAATTGAGCTAATCCCAACAAGGTAATCTAAATCTATACATATGCAAGACTAAGAGCTTGCTTGGAAAATGGAACATATATAGGCTCTATTTTGAATCAAATTATGCTCGGTTGCTTGTCCAAAGTTAGTGATTATCCAAACACCAGGGGTGCTTGGATAATATACCCAGTTCTTCATCAGCAGCTGATGTGTATTACCAAATAAAGCTAGTTTAAAGAAAAATCAAACTGTTTTGTTAAGCCTAAAAGGTGTATCTGGCTTTGTGGGGGAATAGACAAGGAAATAGAAAATCTAATGGTATATTCCTTTTTTTCTTTATCTGATTTCTCCCCTTAATAAATATTAGAGCTAAAAATATGTATATTTGCTATTACTAGGCCTAGACTAGTCTTATCCTTACAAAGCCTATCTTTTAGTCTACTGAAAATTTCATTTTCCTGACCTAGCCCCATTTCCATTTCCTGACTTGAAGTAAAATCAAGTAATTGGAAGCATTGCATCAAGCCACAATGTCCATTGGGCTTGTATAAGCCTAAGCTTTTGTTTGTTAAGCTTTTGTTTTGTTTGTTTGTTTTTTTAGTTTTTTGTTTGTTTTTTCTAGCGAGGAAGATCTATCTTCTGATTCAGAAAAAGGCAAGTGATCCTCTCTATCGACCTGAAACTAGATGCAAGCAGCCTTTCAGAACTAACAATTTCCGAGAATCTGATCAGGAAGTAGCTGAGGCTCTTCAAGAAATGTGGATTTGAATCTCTTTTCAGAGATTAATGTCAGTGTTGGCTGTGGTTCTAGTTACAAGTGCCATAACAGGTTCAGTGGCAGCAGAAATCAGTGAGCACCTCGAGATTCCCAATAATGCTGAACCTGTACAAGAAACACAACCGAGCCAGATCTAAATAGTCAAAAAGCAATACAGTGGATCATCCTAATTCACGTAAAAAGACCAGAAAACGAATTTCAGATAAGAAGAACTGGGTTAAGACAAAGATCAAGGCAGCAGTAGAACTCTGGTACTGTATATATGAATCCTAACAACCAGAAAACTCATGGGAAAGAGAAGAAGTGAAGGATGTTGTTTTTGTAATAAGGATTGTCATTATAATTGCAGTCAGGCTATTGCCTCTGAAGAGAGACAAAAGTAATTTTTGATGATTTCTGGAGACTAAGTAAGGATATGAAGAAAATGTTTTTACTTGAAAACAACTAAGACCGTTCCAACCAAGACTAAAACCAAGAAGAAAAGCGGAGACGCGCGGAGTTGCACACTGCGATATATTTTGTCGTTAACACGAAAACAGTCCGGATTTGCAAGACATTTTATTTGGCTACTCTTGATATTTCAGAGAGAAGAGTTTACTACGCACATTCAAATGTTGCTACAACAGGAGTGCCAAATCCAAAGGCGTACAGGTACCTCGAACAAAACTAGTAACGAGAGGACATTGAACTAGTGAAAAAGCATATGAATCTTTCCCGTGCGTTGAATCGCATTATATACTCGAGCCAAGTCTACCAGAAAATTCTGGAAGCAAATCTAAACTTCGCAAAATGTATGAACTGTATCAGGAATACTGCAGAGAACTAAACTAGCAAGAAATGATGTTAGTGAGTTTAAGTATCGTGGAGATCTTCAACACGCAGTTTAATTTGTCATTTCATATTCCGAAAGCAGATCGATGTGATGTATGCGAGGAAAAACGTGTAAGTGAAGAAAACAGAATTGAAAATGGATCAGGAAGTAAAAGACAAGTATGAGGCTCATGTGAAAAGTAAAATTGAGATCCAAGATTGAACGTGACGTGGACAGGTCAAACCTATCTATTCCCCTACTTTGTTTTGATCTGGAGAATGTTTTTTTCCGCTGCCCCGGGGTAATGTTTCTTCATTTTTTTCTTATAAAAGGAAGATAACTACATTCAACCTCCGGGCAATTCTTTCATTCCAGAGAAGGACTGGAGAGAAAATCAATGAGGTATACTGTTGCATTGGGTCCGAGTTTGAGGCTGGACGTAGAGCAAACGAAATAGCTAGTGGACTAGTGGCCATACTGGAAAAAGTCCTTGATACTTACCCTGATATCTGCCAGTTTAATTACTTGGTCGGACTCCTGCGTGTCCCAGAAACGAAACTCAAATTATAAGCTTCGCCTCCAAGATGTTCTAAGAAAATTTCCGCGCTTAGAACAAGTGGTTATGAAGTATTGTGAACCAGGTCATTCGAGTATACAGGAGGTTGATGCTGTACATAGCACTATTGAGCGGGGGCTCCTAAAGCATCTTGATTTGTTTTCCCAACTAGATCTGGTGAGGAAGTTACTGAAGTAAGAAGGATACATCCTTTTAATGTCCTGCAAATGACCCAGGTTTCAAAGTGTCTCTGACTTTCAAAAGCCAGCAAAGCTGTACAAGTACTCGTTGGTACCGTATTCAAAGGTAAAACAACTTGAGTTCCGTCAGGATTAACGCTAAGAGAGTTTGGTTCAAAACTTCCTTCTCTCTGGAGACTTGCAAATGGCTACTATATCACAAGAATGTACTTCGGTTTACAAAGTGTCCCAACACTTCGGCTGTCCGTGTTGTTGATGAACGTCTTGTTTTCGCCACAACTTTGTGGCAAAAAGATTGATCTACACTGAGGCGAAAAATCAAAGATGTCAAGTATCTCTTGAAATTCATCCCCAACCAAGACAAGGAGTATTTTGAAACCAAGATTGAACAGTACTTACAAGGCCAAGGGGATGCTGAACGTTTGGAAGCCTCTCCGTCTACTGCGAGATCCCTGTCCAGAGGAGGATTCCACTGAAGCAAAACGGCGGCCGCAAAGAAACTCAACAAAAAATAAACGTTTCTGACGTTTTTTGTAATTTTTAATACTTTTCAATAGTATTGCTGCATCAGAACTCGTTTGTCGTATCTTCATGGTGAAAAGAATAGGCAGCCCACACCATTTTATCGTATCTAAGTTTTTACTCCCATATTCGTTAAGGGCGGATTGTCGTATCTGTATTTTCATTTCAAGTTGTTTCGACAATGAAAACTATTTTACCTTTCCATCTCATATTCGGGACCTTCCTTGTTATTTTTTCTCTTTTTTTTGATGTATTTGTACGAAGAAAATCGGTTGTACCGTGTAAGTTCCAGCAAAGGGGAAATTTTTCAAAAGTCGTTTTTCTCGGAATTTTGAAAACCCTTAGTTACGACAAAACCGCTCTCGGGGACGATATGTGATTAATGGACTTGACATCTCTTTTGATTGAATTAATGGACTTGTAAGCGGTGATTAAATGCTGGATTTAATCAACAAAACTACTGCAATAGCCCAGATTTATCAACTTAACTACAACAGAATGGATTCATACTTCTATGCATAAAAAACACTCATCAATTAATTAAATACTTATAAACACAAAGAAATCAATTAAAGAAACACTTTACAAAAAACAACTTCTATGCATCAAGGAACCCAGTATAGAGGCCACTTGACTCAGAATCTCTCTCTAATGCATCATGTAAACGCACTGGATGGAAGGAGGGAACTCTGATCCTTTCTCCAAGATAAGTATATACAGTCCTGACAAATTGCCTGTAGCTGGCAATGTACCTCATCCGTCTAAAAAAAGAGAAAAGGAAATACAACTACTCTTTCACAATCTAAAAATCCATTACTAGTAGGGTTATTTACTAGTAGCAATTACTCCATGTGTTTTCCTGACTTTTCAAGTTGTAAGGAGGCCTTAATTTTGTGTAAATTTAGTAACTCAATTTCAGTAAAAGTTATAATCCCCTTTGCTGAAATCCCAACTTGCCAGTTGATTTTTCAAAGGTTTGAGCCTTACAGATGGTTCGAGGTAACCCTTGGATCCTTTCTGATTAATTAAGAGATACGTGATCTAATTAAATTGATCAGAGGGATAGAAAAGGGCTGAGATCACCCTTGTAAATAACTCATGATTTTGTTAGAATTTATATCCTATTTGGTGGTTGGTCTCATAGTTTTATCTGTATATTTCGTTTTAGTACAGGCTGGGTCTGTCTAAATAAAGGATAAAATTTATTAAAGAATAAAATAATCCTAAGAGTAATTAAATTTAAGAACTCCAATGACCTTCCCAAAACATAAAATTTGTGGAATAAGCTTTGAATAGCCTAAGGTTTAGGTGAAAAAAAAAAAACCTAAAACAAGGATTAAGAGCTATAAGAGCTATTAAAAGCTTTTTTGCGTCCCCTATTCCAAACGTAGTGTCCTCTTGGAACTTAAGCTTAGTGTTTATAATAGATCTCACACACAGAAATTGGAATTCCCTGGACTAAAGTTTTGCGTACCCCTACTTGGATCCTTCTAACGTTTATTACAGAAGTCTGTATCCAAGAGGAGAACCCTATATTTTTACTTGTCCTTTTTCCCAGCTGTAAATACAAATGGTGGTCTTGATGTTATACAGAGAGACTAAGAAAAAAGGAGTACTATTGAGCAGACAGAGAGTTTAAGATCTTTCCAGTTGAGGGAAATTCAATCCAGGAACTTTTCCTAATCAAGTTTAAGATTTGCCTGAGATCAAGGAACACTGATCCTTCTATAAGAAATAATTGTAAAATACCTTGCTTTGGGTTACTGAGAAATTTGTAAAACATTGATATGGTTATTCCGAGTTTTGCCCACTTTCAAACCCCTTTGATTTACCTTCTTGAAGTACCTTAACTAGTCAAATAAACTCCTCAATAAATTTGGTGCTTCCAATTTTAATCAAATTAGCAGGGTTTACCTAATTTGATAATTTAGATCTTAAGACTCTATAACACAATAGACCCAAGCCTTAACTAATTTAGCCAAGTGTAATTTATTCAGCTAGAATATTAGTAGCCCTAAACCTAAGATAATCCCTTTTTTCAGTGAATGGCATGTGGACAATGGAAGACCGACAGACACACACACAATATAAGACTATTCAACTCTGAAGAGAGCCATTGGTAGTTTACATAATTAGAATTACAACGTTTCTTATCTTTTATTAAAATTTACTAATAAAATTTAGTTGTCACAGAATTTTGAGTACCAATTTGAACTACAATGCCTCAGTTTAACATGCTACTACCAATTGACTGATTGTCCTTTAAGAACTCTGGGTAGCAAGATTTACAAATATAATTTAAAACATTCAGAAGGAACGTTTAGAGGATAGGTTTACCCAGAGCCTGCTTAGAGCAACAATCAGGCTGAGTTTCTAGTCCTAAAAATAGGGCAATCTCAAAATCTTACAGGTGCAATGGAAGGGGAGGATTTTATATAGAATACATTCTAGCCCATAAGAAAAATTCTCTACCTGGAGATCTATAAAATAGAAAACTCTTAAAGTTGTAGAAAACAGACAAAAGACTCTCAGAGATAGTTTTGTGCTCAGTTGTAAATAACAGGTGATATTCTGTCACTTAGAAACAATACCTTAGTTTCTCTTGGTTACTAACTACAATAACCCAACTACGCTTGAATAATGGGGGTTACTAACTCTGCTTGAATAACACTTATTTACTTACTGGTTTTCATTGTATGTAAGTGAAGCATTATACTGGGTCTTGTACTGCCAATATGCAGTCCTAAGAACCCATGGCTCTAAGCAATTTAGGCGGAAAGCAGAGTGATGTGTGATGCACAGAGGGATGCAAGGTGTGGTTGATGGTGCATCTGGATCCTTGTAGCTCTCTAGGAAGCCTTTTACTCTTTGTTGTTCTTGGCAGCAGACATTTTCTGTATTTACTGGCCAGACTTTGCATTGGGAGACATGAACACCTACAAGAGAAACCAATTGTAGTTCAGGCAACTTGGTGGTCAAATGTCAATTCTAAAACTAAGTCTCAACCTACCTGAGAATTTATGTGGCCAGGAAAATTAGACTTAGGATGCTTCTTCCTCAGTAAGTTCAGTAGACATAGTCTGTTATGAGTCAACCCAATAAATCTTAGTCATCTCTATTGTAATTCAAGTAGACTTTCCAAGTAGGCATGTCCACCTAGAGTCTAAGTCAGTTTGACCAAGTTTTAGGATTGACATGACCACTAAGTCACCTGGACTTGCAGTCCTCAGTCAGACAAACCCAATTTATAAGCCAAGACAGTTACATTAACACAAAATTAAATAAAAATTGGTTGACCAACAAGTTAATGCAGGCAAACAAGATACCCAAGCCTAAATAGGCCCACCTGTCAGTGGTTTAAATTATGTTAGGTTAGGACCAATTTTATAAGCTCAGACAGTTACACTAAAACAGAATTAATTGAAAATTGGTTGACTGAAAAGTTGCCTGGACTTGTGTTGTGAACAAGGGGCCTAGGGTCCACCCGCCTAAAGTCTTAGACAGGCAACCCAGTTGTTTATAAGCTCAGACAGTTCACTAACACAAAATTCATTCAAAATTGGTTGACCCAACAAGTTGCCTGGATTTCAGGTGAACAAGTGACATAAGGTCTGCCTGCATATAGTCCTCAGGCAAGGGCAGCTGAGTTTTAGGATTAACATATGAACATCAAATTGCCTGGACTCACAGCAAACCATCAACCATAATAATAATGGATGGATTTTCAGAATATATATCCTATAGGCCTTCTAAAAATTATGGATATTTACTAGTATAAAGGATGTCACGCTGTTATACTAAAGCAACGCGAGAAAAAAAAGGTACTGTTCTAATATCTGGGGAACATGCAAGAAGTGAAGTTTGTTAATGCTAGCAAAATAAAACAAAATAGGATAAAAATATAATAGTGTAGAAACAAATTTTGGCTGTATATTTGCACATTAGGGGGGGTGGTGGTAAAGCATAGCATCTAATAAATACATAACCTAAACTACCCTAGGTACCTTTTTTCCTCCTAAACCCCAAAAAAACTAAAGCTTAAATATAGTTCCTGGACTGAGAACCCCCTTGTTATAGAGCATAAGATAGGAAACTACTGGGTATTGTATCTGATCTTTGCTTTCTCAAGTTGCATTCTTGCACGTTGCACGGATATATTAGAACAGTACCAAAAAAATTTAATGGAACAAAAACAGGAATTATATTAAGAACAAAATTAGAGAGTCATGGCTTCTCTGAATGACAAATGTTGATAAAATAAGGCAATACTATTAGATCATTATCTGTCATTGTAATTATGTAATATATATTTACACTATATGTGTATTATGTAATCATATATCATATACAATATAAATTATTGTATTGTTTGTACTTACCAATGAACACTGTTTATTCTAATTCAGCATTAGGGCCAAATAATTTTGGGCTGCCAATTTGGTGAGGGGGGAGCAGTTGCCTCAGTTTAGACTTTGAAAAATACCTTCTTATTTCTATTTGCTACTTTTATTTTATCATGGCTTAACTTGTTATTTTTGCCCCATTTACATTTTTTAAGAATTGGAATCACTGACATAATTACTAGATACAAATCAGCAGCACAACTTGGGTTATATTTTGTTTAGTGAGGAGTTCTGAATAAAAGACTTTTACTTAGTTTTTACTTCATAATAAATAAATTATTATAGTTAATTGACTTTGAAATTGATACTATGATCCTATACTTTACTCCCCCCCCCCCCCTAATATGGAAATATAGCCTAAGTCAGCTTCAATCATTATCAGCTACAAATGACCTATTTTTCTCCCTAGCCAGTTATTTAAAGAAGCAAATTTTTTAGCATAGGGTTACTAGGTTTCTATGGGCTGTTCTGAGCCTTCTAGCCCCTTCGAGGCTAAAAAAAATTAATAGTCCCTGTCAAGTGAGTATTTAATTATAAAAGAGCATGAAAAATACTCGTTATTGAATTGTGCTGAAAAGCTAAATTTGTTGAAAACTGCAGTCTAGGCTATGTACCAAAAATAGAGAAGGGGTAAATTTCTATTGGAAATGAATTTCAGCCCACCCCCCTATATATGCCCAATTCAGGGTTCGGTTAGGTATATATAGGGGGGCTGAACTTCATTTCCGATAGAAATGCTTATTATATTTGTAATCAGCATAAAAAAGGCATCAAATGGTGTATTCACTTTATTCCTAACCCAATAATATGATTTGGTAGATATTTACCAGAAGGGGGTCTTGATAAATTTAGCTATATATGGATCACAATCAAATTCTGACTATATTTGTGTCTATTTTTTAGGCTAGACCATCTTAATATGAGGTTAGGCTAATCAGAAAATTTACTCTTTTGAAATGGCCTAGTCTAAAGAATCTTGTAGTGTATCTTTATAAAGGTGATAGCACAAAACTAATACAAAAGATGTTCTAAACTATAGCCTTTCCTTTGTAAGCTAATGAACCTCAATTGTGAAATAGGCCTTGGTTACCTACATTTCTATAGGCTAGGCATAGGCCTAATCTACATAAAAATGAAGCATTTTTTTTATTCCTATTGCTTACCATTATGATGATGAATCTTCAAATGAACTTCGGGGTTCCTCGGGAATTGCGCTATGATCTAGGACCAGCAAGAGATGCTACATTAGGTGTCACAAGAGGCTGGAACAAATATCCTGAAATGGTATCTTGCATACCATCCAGTGCTTGGTCATCACCAAAAATATTTTCTGACACATCTGAATAGTCACTTTCTGAACTTGAAGTCAAAGTTTTTCACAAAATGTATTTTCACTAATATATATAACAATCAACAGATTTTGTATAAATTTGAATTTTCACAAATGAAAAACACTGTTAGAATCACAGGAAATAGTTTCCGCTAATATTTTTCATTTCCGCAGTATACCATTGTTGTTTCTATTATTGACAACACTGTTTTGCGAATTTATTCTAACTAAAAATGCTTATTATAGGCACGTTACACAAAAACTCGTAGGAAACCCGGATTTTCAGGTATGAGTAGACCTCAAATAGATTGAGAGGGCTCAAATATGTTTTCATTTTGGTGTCCTTGGTACTTTAATAAATTTATATATTTAATATTATATTATAGATGTTTTTAAATATTATAGATGTGTTTTTAAACGTGAAGCTAAACTACAATTTTCTAGGAATATCTACACACGTAAAGAACAGAAAGAGAGAGCCTCATCATAAACTCCTTTTCAAGAGGGTTATCAAGGAAGATATGAATTTCGAGCTACAGTACTGCTATATAGACATCAAACATGCAAGAAACAAAATTGTGAATGTGACTACAGGAAAGAACCATCAACAATATCCTGAGGAAATACATTACAATTTCAGACAGATATGAAATATTTTTTTTCTGAATAGGTTTTTTTTATTTTTTTCAATTAGGTTTCAATTAGGTTTTTTCAATAGGTTTTTTTATTTACCAGATTTTTTTAAAAATCTGGTAAATTTTTCTCAGGCTCGTAGCCTTTTGATGAGTAATACTAAACTTAATAAAAATTTCATATATTTAGAATCAGCATTATAAGCCATTCTTTTGATACATTTATTGACATCAAAATTCAGTTCAGAAAAGAGAGAGAAAATTTAGAATCAGCATTATAAGCCCATTCTTTGATACATTTATTGACATCAAAATTCAGTTTCAGAAAAGCGAGAGAAAATTCACGAAAATTCAGAAAAGAGAGAGCCTTATCATAAACTCCTTTCAAGAGGGTTATCAAGGAAGATATGAATTTCGTGAATGTGACTACAGGAAATAACCATCAACAATAATCCTGAGGGAATACATCTTACAATTTCAGACAGATAATGAAATATTTTTTTCTGAATAGGTTTTTTTTTATTTTTTTTCAATTAGTTTCAATTAGGTTTTTTCAATAGGTTTTTTTTATTTACAGATTTTTTAAAAATCTGGTAAAATTTTCTCAGGCTCGTAGCCTTCATGAGTAATACTAAACTTAATAAAATTTATATATTTAGAATCAGCATTATAAGCCCATTCTTTTGATACATTTATTGACATCAAATTTCAGTTTCAGAAAAGAGAGAGAGAAGTTGAAATTTAGAATCAAATCAGCATTATAAGCCCATTCTTTTGATACATTTATTGACATCAAAATTCAGTTTCAGAAAAGAGAGAGACAATTTCAGAAAATTCAGAAAAGAGAGAGCCTTATCATAAACTCCTTTCAAGAGGGTTATCAAGGAAGATATGAATTTCGAGCTACAGTACAAGTGAAGCTAAACTACAATTTTCTAGGAATATCTACACACGTAAAGAACAGAAAGAGAGAGCCTTATCATAAACTCCTTTCAGAAGGTTATCAAGGAAGATATGAATTTCGAGCTACAGTACTGCTATATAGACATCAAACATGCAAGAAACAAAATTGTGAATGTGACTACAGGAAAGAACCAAATTATATATTTAATATTATATTATAGATGTTTTTAATATTATAGATGTGTTTTTAAACGTGAAGCTAAACTACAATTTTCTAGGAATATCTACACACGTAAAGAACAGAAAAGAGAGAGCCTTATCATAAAACTCCTTTCAAGAGGGTTATCAAGGAAGATATGAATTTCGAGCTACAGTACTGCTATATAGACATCAAACATGCAAGAAACAAAATTGTGAATGTGACTACAGGAAAGAACCATCAACAATAATCCTGAGGAAATACATTACAATTTCAGACAGATATGAAATATTTTTTTTCTGAATAGGTTTTTTTTATTTTTTTTCAATTAGGTTTCAATTAGGTTTTTTTCAATAGGTTTTTTTTATTTACCAGATTTTTTAAAAATCTGGTAAATTTTCTCAGGCTCGTAGCCTTTGATTTGCACGAGCTACATGCATTCTTTTGATACATTTATTGACATCAAAATTCAGTTTCAGAAAAGAGAGAGAAAACTTTTAGAATCAGCATTATAAGCCCATTTCTTTTGATACATTTATTGACATCAAAATTCAGTTTCAGAAAAGAGAGAAAATTCAGAAAATTCAGAAAAGAGAGAGCCTTATCATAAACTCCTTTCAAGAGGGTTATCAAGGAAGATATGAATTCGAGCTACAGTACAAGTGAAGCTAAACCTGCAATTTTCTAGGGAATATCTACACACGTAAAAGAACAGAAAAGAGAGAGCCTTATCATAAACTCCTTTCAAGAGGGTTATCAAGGAAGATATGAATTTCGAGCTACAGTACTGCTATATAGACATCAAACATGCAAGAAACAAAATTGTGAATGTGACTACAGGAAAGAACCATCAACAATAATCCTGAGGAAATACATTACAATTTCAGACAGATATGAAATATTTTTTTCTGAATAGGTTTTTTTTTTTTTTTTTCAATTAGGTTTCAATTAGGTTATTTCAATAGGTTTTTTTATTTACCAGGTTTTTTTTTAAAAATCTGGTAATTTTCTCAGGCTCGTAGCCTTTGATGAGTAATACTAAACTTAATAAAATTTATATATTTAATATTATATTATAGATGTTTTTAATATTATAGATGTGTTTTTAAACGTGAAGCTAAACTACAATTTCTAGGAATATCTACACACGTAAAGAACAGAAAAGAGAGAGCCTTATCATAAACTCCTTTCAAGAGGGTTATCAAGGAAGATATGAATTCGAGCTACAGTACTGCTATATAGACATCAAAACATGCAAGAAACAAAAGTGTGAATGTGACTACAGGAAAGAACCATCAACAATAATCCTGAGGAAATACATTACAATTTCAGACAGATATGAAATATTTTTTTCTGAATAGTTTTTTTTTTTTTTTTTTCAATTAGGTTTCAATTAGGTTTTTTCAATAGGTTTTTTTATTTACCAGATTCTTTTTTTAAAAATCTGGTAAATTTTCTCAGGCTCGTAGCCTTTGATGAGTAATACTAAACTTAATAAAATTTATATATTTAGAATCAGCATTATAAGCCCATTCTTTTGATACATTTATTGACATCAAAATCAGTTTCAGAAAAGAGAGAGAAAATTTAGAATCAGCATTATAAGCCCATTCTTTTGATACATTTATTGACATCAAAATTCAGTTTCAGAAAAGAGAGAGAAAATTCAGAAAATTCAGAAAGAGAGAGCCTTATCAT